>QNTS01013993.1:18119-36097 GCA_003317085.1 Hucho hucho
CTCTATAGATGACACTACCATTCTGCCTCTATAGATGACACTACCATTCTGACTCTATAGATGACACTACCATTCTGACTCTATAGATGACACTACCATTCTGACTCTATAGATGACACTACCATTCTGACTCTATAGATGACACTACCATTCTGACTCTGTAGATGACACTACCATTCTGACTCTATAGATGACACTACCATTCTGCCCAGGGACTTATTATCCATCCACTCAATGTTGCCTCATAAATCCACTAATAAATCCTCAAGGAGTCTCCAGCACAGGAAAGAAGAGACATTGGTGGAGCAACAGTGTAAATGTCAGGCTGTGTGTGTGTGGCATCAGGGGGAAAAGTTACTGAGGAGTTGTGACTGCTGCTGAGGGATAATTCAATGTATGAGACCTGGGGCGGGCACCTCTATTCACATTAGGCTGAGAGAGGGAGGAAGGGAGACAGAGAGAAAGAGAGAGAACGAAAGAGAGAGAGGGGGGGAGAGAGGGAGGAAGGGAGAGAGAGAAAGAGAGAGAGAAAGAGAGCGAAAGAGAGGTAGAGATAGAGTGTGGGGAAGGGAGACAGAGAGAAAGAGAGAGAACGAAAGAGAGAGGGGGGGAGAGGGAGGAAGGTAGAGAGAGAAAGACAGCGAAAGAGAAAGAGAGAGGTAGAGATAGAGAGAGTGTGGGGAAGGGAGACAGAGAGAAAGAGAGAGAGGTGAGGTGTAGTGATGAGAGTATACTGCACCACTGTCTCTCTGGCCAAAGTGAGGGGGACGGGAAGCGTTAAATGCCAGGTGAAATTAGTCTTCCTGATGGTGCTGAATAACAAGTACCATGGCACCGACTGCAGCTTGTGTCCCAAATGGCACCCTATTCCCCATAGAGTGCATAGGACTCTGGTCAAAAGTAGTGCACTATGTAGGGAATAGGGTGGCATTTGGGACTCAGATCTCCTCTGCCCTGGAGTGGGATGGTTCTGGGCCTGGTGAGGGAATGAGGGAGGGAGTATTCACAGCTCACAGTGTCTCTGAGTCTCCCTTTGATCCTTTAGCTAAGCTGAGCTGAGCGCTCCTCCTTTTTCCAGTTCTCTCTATCCCTTCTCTCCCCCTGCTCCTTTTCTGCCTCCTCCTCTCACTCCCCGTCTTCCCTCCTTCTCTCACTCCCCGGCTTCCCTCCTCCTCTCCACCTCTTCTATATTTTCTCTATCCCTCTTCTCCTCCTTCTTTCCTTCCCTATATTTTCCTGTATATTCACTCTCTCCTTGTCTTCCCTATCCTCCTCATCCTCTTTGTCCTATTCCCTCTCCTCCTCATCCTCTTCTTCATTCTCCCTCTCCTATTCATCCTCTTCTTCCTAATCCCTCTCCTCCTCATCCTCTTCTTCCTATTCCCTCTCCTCCTCCTCCTCCTCTTCTTCCTACTCCCTCTCCTCCTCATCCTCTTCTTCCTACTCCCTCTCCTCCTCATCCTATTCTTCCTACTCACTCTCCTCATCCTCTTCTTCCAACTCCCTCCCCTCCTCATCCTCTTCTTCCTACTCCCTCTCCTCCTCATCCTCTTTGTCTTACTCCTTCTCCTACTCATCCTCTTCTTCCTGCTCCCTCTCCTCCTCATCCTCTTTGTCCTACTTCCTCTCCTCCTCCTCCTCTTCTTCCTACTCCCTCTCCTCCTCATCCTCTTCTTCCTACTCCCCCTCATCCTCATCCTCCTCTTCCTACTCCCTCTCCTCCTTATTCTCTCTCTCCTTTTCCTTGTCTTTCACCCGACTAGTGATCTCAAAGCCAGGCTGCACGGAGAATGGAGAAGAAGGCAGAAGTGAGGAGGGAGTGAGAGGAGGGAGAGGTGAGGAGGGAGTGAGAGGAGGGAGTGCAGTCTGGTCTGCAGTCTGGGAGCCATGATGAGAGAATCAGGTGTTGCGTCGTCTTCGGTGACATAATGTGATAGAAAAGCAAGGTTCATCCCAGGGCTGGCCCTCAGAGCGGCGCAGGCAGGATCCTGCCTGCCCTGTCTGCATCCCATAAGGCACCCTATTCCCTACACTGTGCACTACTTTTGACCAGAGCCGGAGGAGCCCTCATCAAAAGTAGTGTACTACATAGGGAACAGGGTGCCATTTGGGACGTAGCCATGGTCTGCCTGGGAGAAATAGATTTTCCAGGGTCTTGGTTTCTTTAGGGTGTAAAAAAAGGGGGCAACGAACAGGGAGAAGGGAGACTTCCAAGTACGTGTTTCTGATTTAGCATCTCAATATGTGGCACGTGGAGTCAGGGTATTACGGTGTAGAAGGGAGGATTCTCACTAACATTCAGCCTGAACTCTCTAACTGCTGTCAGGGTTCTTTTCTCTATGACGGATTCCCTGATATTGGTAGACGTGATGTACACCGTATATTGACTGGCTCGCACTCTAGCTTCTGGACGTGGTTAATACTCTCCTAGCGACAGGGATCTTCAATCAGTCAGGCTGAGTCTGTGTCAGCATTCCAAATGACACCCTAGTCCTTATGTAGTGCACTACTTCTGATGAGGGCCCATAGGTCTCCCATAGGGCTCCCATAGGGCTCTGGGCAAAAGTAGTACACTTTGTAGGGAATAGGGTGCCATATGGAACTCACTGTCTGTCTGAATGCTACCCGTGTGTTTCTGTGCCTTTGCTGCGTGGGTGGAAATAGGACTCTGACTGGGTTATGCTGTGACCAGTGGCTCGCTACCCGGCAGTTCATCCTAATAGCCATGGCAGGTGTGTCACAATCTACAAAGACAGGCATCATGTGGTTGACTAGCTGGAGAGCAGAGAAAAAACACATCCATGACGACGGGCTATAACTGGCTATAAAGGAGAGGTACCCTAGTAAGGTGTGACGCCTTTACTCGCTAGCTAGATTGACTGGAATGACATGGGTGTAGGGTGATTCAATGAAAATAGCAGTGGAATAAGGTTGCATTGATAGGGGATAGGGGAGGGATTGATTGATAGGGGATGTCTTTCTCAGCAATGAGAAAAAGGGGAAGCCGTTGTCTAAGGTGCATTTTCGTTTCTACACTATTAAACATGTTTTGTAACACCAACACCTTAGATAAACTCTTTCAGAGTCCCACTTGGCCTATATCATAACTCTTCGTCCCTGGCAATAGATAACAGCAAAACTCCAGCCAACATATTTAAAAAGGTCAAAGGTGAAGCCAAATCTCCCAGCGCTCCCTTCCACCATCTTTCTTTTAACCGTGTAAATCACTCTCTTCATTTCCCTCTTTATTAATTTGTATTCTGTATTCTCCTATCTCTATCTCCGTCGTTCCCTCTGTTTCTGTCTCTCCTCTCTGCCGTCCATCATCTGAGGCCACTACGACCTCTCCACTGGATAATGAGCCGAAGGGTTTCAAACGTTTTTTTGAACATATGTACTTTGGCCGCTCCAAAATCATTCATCAGACATAAATTGGAGCTGCTTTGAAGGGGTTTAAAAACATATATTTTAAAAGCATGATGATTTTCAGAGAAGAGCCACCAACCACTAATTATCACCAAACCTAAAAAACGTTCCATGTGGTAAAGCAGACGCAAAGCCCCATCAGACATTTTTCTCTCAGAAAACGAGACTAAATCACCAAACGACGACCATTGACGTTAAATTCCCTCGCTGGCCAAAGTTATGAGTCACTTTGACCGATAAAAAAATGCAATCCCGGGGAATGCTTTGTAAATGATACAGTCCTCTGGAATAAAGGTTTTAAATCTATACAGCCCTGAAATCATAAACCCGCTCCGTTGGTTTCTGTGGTCCCTGTCAGTCATTCTTCCCCCAATGGGGAGAAAGTGATATTTTGCTGCCGCAGGGGAATGACCCTTTCACCACAAACCTCATCTTACCCCCGTAATACAGAGAGGATTTTTCAAAAGAGAGAGAAAGAAAGAGAGGGGGGGAGATAGGAGCGAGCGAGCGAAAGGGGAGGGAAAGAATAAGAGAGAGCGATGGTGGGAGAGAGGGAGAGGGGAGGGAAAGAGAGAGAGAGGGCGAGATAGATGGTAAGTAGAGAGAGAGAGAGAGCGAGATAGGAGGGATAGAGAGAGAGAGAGAGTGGGACAGAGAGAGAGGAGAGAGCGAGGAGAGAGAGCGAGGAGAGTGAGAGAGAGAGAAGACATACACCCCTCTGAGCCAACCAGAAGACATGGGGCTGAGCTCCTGAACAGTCACAGAAGACCAGAGCGACAGCATGAAGAGACAACTGGAGCCTCTCCGCTTCCTCTCTCCTCTTGTTGGGGATGGCTGGCTCTAATTGAAGAGTGACGTGATATTAGGCTGTACGCTACAGTCCTCTCTCCTCTTGTTGGGGACGGCTGGCTCTAATTGAAGAGTGACGTGATATTAGGCTGTACGCTACAGTCCTCTCTCCTCTTGTTGGGGACGGCTGGCTCTAATTGAAGAGTGACGTGATATTAGGCTGTACGCTACAGTCCTCTCTCCTCTTGTTGGGGACGGCTGGCTCTACTTGAAGAGTGACGTGATATCAGGCTGTATGCAACAGGAGGACATGCCAATGGGCAACACCTGCAGTATTGTCTTCTGCTTTGATAGTCCTAAGCACATTCACTATGTCTCCCTGACGCACGTGCAGACACTACAAAGCTTCTACGGACTTTTCCATAGGGTCAGCAAGTTTTCATATACACACACGCCTTGATCTAGAGCCCCAGTTACACACAGATACCTCCCCCAGACTGACCTGATCTAGAGCCCCAGTTACACACAGATAACACCCCCAGACTGACCTGATCTAGATCCCCAGATACACACAGATAACGCCCCCCAGACTGCACCATTAGTCAGCACATAAACAAGACGTCACTGCTGGGAAAAGGACCAGGTCCCACTGCACTCACTCCCCTATATGGAGCTACCATACACAGCAGAATAGTTTACTGCTGCAGCCACTATAAACAGATACCTCATAGCAGGTTGGCTAGGCCCCAGTGAAGTCCAACATCGATGTCATATTGACAAGGCATTCAACTTTCACACCTTACCCTGCCATACTGGTCACGTCACTGCAACAGAACTCATCTCTCCCACTGAGATTATCTGACGTCTCGCGCACGTTCAAAACTTAAAGGGGTATTTCACCCAAATTACAGAAATAACATATTGGTTTCCTTACCCTGTAAGCAGTGATCCATGCTTTGGTTATTGATTGGTAACCAATATGTAATTGTGTAATTAGGGTGCACTCTCCCTTCAACAGGCTTGATGGGAAGTGGTTTAGCTCATCACACTGCTAATGCTTTACTACTGCTGCTGGTTCCCACATCCAGAGAGCGACCCCACAGGGGTCAAATAAATAATGATCACCCTTCAACAAACACACCAGGTATGTGGCCTTGGGCAAAGCCCTCCTAGTAAACACTGTCCTTATCGCTAACTCACTCCCTACAGCAAATAACCGTCTGTCTGTAGGAATTATTTGAACATCCATCCTCTCTTGGAGGACAAACTGCTATTCTGCCCTTTTAGTTTTTAACCCATTCAACACTCAAAGGAGTTTTCAATGGAGCAGCTGCAGTCCTCTAAGACTCAACTTTCACCCAGTTGTACATCTACAGTCCTATTCAGTGAGTTTGACTTGGTTACAGAGAGAAAAAGGAGATCCCCAGCCTTCCATTGAGCTCTGTAGCAAGCTAGCCCACTACATGGTCAGAAGGTTGAGCAACACTGAGTAGATACACTCAATAGATACACCCTCATCATGATGGTCTTTAAAAAAAAAAGACCATCATTAACAAGGTGGGCTAGTTGAGAACAAGTTCTCATTTACAACTGCGACCTGGCCAAGATAAAGCAAAGCAGTGTGACACAAACAACAACACAGAGTTACACATGGAATAAACAAGCGTACAGTCAATAAAAAAAGAAAGTCTATATACAGTGTGTGCAAATGGCGTGCGGAGGTAAGGCAATAAATAGGCCATAGTAGCGAGGTAATTACAATTTAGCAAATTAACATTGGAGTGATAGATGTGCAGATGATGATGTGCAAGTAGAAGTACTGGTGTGCAAAAATGCAGAAAAGTAAATAAAAACAATATGGGGATAAGGTAGGTAGATTGGGTGGGCTATTTACAGATGGGTTATGTACAGCAGCGATCGGTTAGCTGCTCAGATAGCTGATGTTTAAAGTTAGTGATGGAAATATAAGTCTCCAGCTTCAGCGATTTTTGCAATTCATTCTAGTCATTGGCAACAGAGAACTGGAAGGAAAGGCAGCTTTCGGGGTGACCAGTGAGATATTCCTGCTGGAGCATGTGGTACAGGTGGGTGTTGTTATCATGACCAGTGAGCTTAGATAAGGCAGAGCTTTACATAGCATAGACTTTGAAGGCCAAAGTACTATGGGACCTCTATCCACACCTTGTTTCAGTATCTGCTTGTTAGACATTTATTTCTTAACCTTTATTTAACTAGGCAAGTCAGTTAAGAACAAATTCTTATTTTCTATGACAGCCTAGGAATAGTGGGTAAACTGCCTTGTTCAGGGGCAGAACAACATATTTTTAACTTGTCAGCTCGGGGATTCGACCTTGCAACCTTCCGGTTGCAAGTCCAACGCTCTAACTAGGGTACCTGCCGCCCCTATGTTGACGATGAGTAAGACCTGTCTCTCTCTCTCTCTGATTGGTTGCTGATGATGCTATCAGCTATCAGTGTGTGTGCTGCTTTGAAGAGTCTTTCATCCTGGGCGGGTGACGAAGACTGCAGAGCTGTCTAATGGGAGTTTGAATCTGCGCTTCCTGGGCGTCAGAGGGGAGACACGTCATACTCATCATCTACATATTTAACGCACAGATACTGGGGCATCCACACCTTAGACTGAGACACACACATACAGTCGTGGCCAAAAGTTTTGAGAATGACACAAATATAAATTTTCACAAAGTCTGCTGCCTCAGTTTGTATGATGGCAATTTGCATATACTCCAAAATGTCATGAAGAGTGATCAGATGAATTGCAATTAATTGCAAAGTCCCTCTTTGCCATGCAAATGAACTGAATCCCAAAAAAGCATTTCCACTGCATTTCAGCCCTGCCACAAAAGGACCAGCTGACATCATGTCAGTGATTCTCTCATTAACACAGGTGTGAGTGTTGACGAGGACAAGGCTGGAGATCACTCTGTCATGCTGATTGAGTTCGAATAACAGACTGGAAGCTTCAAAAGGAGGGTGGTGCTTGGAATCATTGTTCTTCCTCTGTCAAGCAAGGTTACCTGCAAGGAAACAGGTGCCGTCATCATTGCTTTGCACAAAAAGGGCTTCACAGGCAAGGGTATTGCTGCCAGTAAGATTGCACCTAAATCAACCATTAATCGGATCATCAAGAACTTCAAGGAGAGTGGTTCAATTGTTGTGAAGAAGGCTTCAGGGCGCCCAAGAAGGTCCAGCAAGCGCCAGGACCATCTCCTAAAGTTGATTCAGCTGCTGGATTGGGGCACCACCAGTACAGAGCTTGCTCAGGAATGGCAGCAGGCAGGTGTGAGTGCATCTGCACGCACAGTGAGGCGAAGACTTTTGGAGGATGGCCTGGTGTCAAGAAGGGCAGCAAAGAAGCCACTTCTCTCCAGGAAAAACATCAGGGACAGACTGATATTCTGCAAAAGGTACAGGGATTGGACTGCTGAGGACTGGGGTAAAGTCATTTTCTCTGATGAATCCCCTTTCCGATTGTTTGGGGCATCCGAAAAAAAGCTTGTCTGGAGAAGACAAGGTGAGCGCTACCATCAGTCCTGTGTCATGCCAACAGTAAAGCATCCTGAGACCATTCATGTGTGGGGTTGCTTCTCGGCCAAGGGAGTGGGCTCACTCACAATTTTGCCTAAGAACACAGCCATGAATAAAGAATTGTACCAACACATCCTCTGAGAGCAACTTCTCCCAACCATCCAGGAACAGTTTGGTGACGAACAATGGCTTTTCCAGCATCATGGAGCACCTTGCCATAAGGCAAAAGTGATAACTAAGTGGCCCGGGGAACAAAACATTGATATTTTGGGTCCATGGCCAGGAAACTCCCCAGACCTTAATCCCATTGAGAACCTGTGGTCAATCCTCAAGAGGCGGGTGAACAAACAAAAACCCACATATTCTGACAAACTCCAAGCATTGATTATGGAAGAATGGGCTGCCATCAGTCAGGATGTGGCCCAGAAGTTAATTGACAGCATGCCAGGGCGGATTGCAGAGGTCTTGAAAAAGAAGGGTCAACACTGCAAATATTGACTCTTTGCATCAACTTCATGTAATTGTCAACAAAATCCTTTGACACTTATGAAATGTTTGTAATTATACTTCAGTATTCCATAGTAGCATCTGCCCAAAATATCTAAAGACACTGAAGCAGCAAACTTTGTGAAAATTCATATTAATTAATATTAGTGTCATTCTCTCCAAAAACTTTTGGCCACGACTGTACGGTATGCAACACATACAACACATGCAGTCTTTGTCACCCGCCCAGGATGAAAGACTCTTCAAAGCAGCACACACACTGATACCTGATAGCATCATCAGCAACCAATCAGAGAGAGAGAGAGAAGGAGAGGACGAGAGCCCCCCCCCACTGGAGACATCCAGAAAGGCCTGGCGGCTGAGTGGGTGAAGGTGACTCCAACCTCCATCCTCCAACCATCAATCTTGACCTCACGTGTCATTACAACCAAGGCCACCATCTGCGCTGGTCTGGGCTCTGAATGGCAACATGGTCTGGCAGGTTCCTTTTCCGCGCTACTCACTCCCACCCTGACAAGCCTGTAGATTCCTAGGTGTTTAAGAGAGAGAGGTGGGGTGGTGTCTCTTCGGGGAGACCTCCTCTGAGAAACCTTTTATTTATTCCACCTCCGCAGAGATATATGTAGGGTAGAGAGACCGCCCACCACTCTGTGGACCCTCGAGGGGTCCCTGAAAACTGCGGCCCTTGAAAACTGTACTTAAAAAGCGACGCAACTGGGGCCAGAAAAAGCACTTCAAAGTCCCTTTTAAACGCCAATCCCATTTACTTTATGGAGCGGTTGTGGAAAAAGGAATGAAATGTGAGTTGTAGTGTATATATTGACATTGCTGTGGAATATGTCTAATGTGTTTGGCTTGTACTCGTGAAAGGGCCCTTAGCAATAAGTTATATTTAGGCTCCTGAGCTCAGTAGTCAACCCACCAGCTGGTATTTGTATTTGTGACAAGAGGATACGGCTCTTTGGGGGAATTTTTAGCGAGAACACGTGTCAGCGTATGAGCGAGAGATGACAATCACGCCTGCGAACAAACAACCTCAGACGGGCTGGTAAACACAATTAGGGAGCGATGAACGACGTACGACGCTAGCTGTAATTGTCAAACGTCATTAGAGCTGGAGAGCAACAGGAGATTAACTATTTCCCTCAGTATGATTTCCTTCAGTAGTACTACAAACACATGAAGACAGCATAACATTCCCTGCAATGTGATTCCTTCAAACAAAATGATGATTCATGGAGTGCACTAGTTTGCTGGCAGTGGAGGGTCTGTACTACAGTGCACTATCAAGCACAACACCATGTAGCAGTGTCCCTAGCACTTTAACAAACCCTATTCACCTGTCAATTATGTCGTATACTCTCCAGTTCTCCTCTTATCCCTCATCAGACACCTTGACTCCTCCACAACTCAACACACAGCCTCCACTGTTTTACTGAGCCCTTGATATCTTGGGTTATCTCCCAACAACCAGGCACGGCTAATTGAATACAGAGCCGGGAGGAGATAGGAATCTGTTCAGTGTGTCAGTGGATTCGTAGGGCCTAGATACTGTCACCACGGTAACTGAGTAGGAGGAGCAGGAGGAGACGTAGTTCCTTCCCTGGCTGATCCCTAATGACCCGGGTGCATCACCGCTCAGTAACATCTCACAGATAACGCTTCCTTCCTGCCTGCCATCTCCCAGGATCTTTGTAACCGGGGAAGGGGATTAGATCATCAGATGTTTACGAACCCGACCATACACACTCTCTTTCATAATTATTTACTCCTTTTGATTATTTCTTCTGGTCTATTTGTTGTCATTCTAGTCTTCGTTCTTTGTCTTCATTTTCTACCTCTGTCTCTTTTCCACACGAGAAACAAGCATCTGTCTCCCAGCCGCAGCCGTCTACGCATTGGCAGTATCAGTGTGCCAAAGACCTTGAGAGCCCCAGTACAACTTTGACACAACTTTTGGTGAGACGACACAGCCTCCTCCTCAGAGGTTTCTGCCTGGACCAGGTTGGGCGTGGCGTGTTCCGGTCTGGGCCCTGAGCTGACCGTAACACAACCACACAGTTATTCAGCCGTTGAGAGCTGAAACAGTGTCCAGTGTCCTGGATGTGTCCACATTGTGTCCATCAGAACCCTTGGGAAAGAGGAGATATACTGCTAAAACCCTCATCCTCTAACTTTAATCTTGATCAAACTTCCCTTATCCGAGCCTTTCCGTTCACATGACCTCAGCTAGCTCCCACTGCTAGTTTCTTGAATATCTTCTTCGTCCTCCTACTCATCCTCCTACTCCTAGAATGTGGTGAAAGCTCTATGTTCTGGGAAACTACAACACAGGCCTCAGAGAAGAGGCAGGGTTTTCTGGCTTGGCACTCCACACTACTGAAGGATTTAAATTGAGAGAGCACAACAGGGTTACACTGACCACAGGGATTATGGGTGATGGAGGCTGTTTGTTTCTCTGTTGTAACCCTGATTTGTAGTCTTTACGGAACACCAATGGCAAGCTATGCTGATAGCATTGTTTTTTGTCAATCAATCACACTATATTTATAGAGCACCTGTCTTACAGGGGATGCATTTCCAAGAGTTGTCTAAACATACACATGCTGATGCTACAAACACTGTAATACTATTGTGTTTGACAGGCAGCCTAAATACACAACTGACCCAAGATCAGCATCTATGGGCAACTTCACCCTACACCGTGACCGTATAATCCTCACTGATTCCTCAGGTTCTCTTACAGTCACCCCCAATGCACCTTTGGGCAACAGTGGGTTGTTACCATGAGAACATAGAACCACATAGGCATGGCTTTTCCGACAGCAGCACACACTAAACCCACGAACAACATCGGCTCCCGAGTGGCGCAGCGGTCTAAGGCACTGCATCTCAGTGCTAGAGGCGTCACTACAGTACATACACCCTGGTTTGAATCCAGGCTGTATCACAGCCGGCCGTGACTGGGAGTCCCATAGGGTGTCATTGTAAATAAGAATTAAATAAAAGGTTAAATGTGATTAATTTGATTTAAAACATGAAAAGGCAACAGTGTGAGCTGGAGGCCTTCCAGACAGGTGCTGGGCCAGAACCCAGCAGCAGGTTCTAGATGAAGCGTACTGTGTTTTTATGGTTAATGTATTATCTCATCCGCCCAGGTTATCAGTGGCTCTCATATCTGACTCTGAGAGAGATAAATGTGGCTGTCTGGAGGAAGTGTTTGTCTGCCTCCTAAATGGCACACTATTCCCTATATAGTTCACTACTTTTGACCAGGGCCCATGAGGACATAGTGACTATGTAGGGAATAGGGTGTCATTTGTGACACAGCCGTAGTCTTCTCAGGCTGAGGATCAGGGCTCTCCAGCCACGGTATAGACTTCAAACACACAGGCCTCAGATCAGCGTTAGGGGATTGACAGATATGGATGACGGGGTGTATTGTTCCAGGGCAAGACTCTGCAGGTGTCTCCAAGGAACCCAACCCCACTGCTGGAGGACACTTCAGAGGAGAGGCTCTGTCATAGGGCATGTCAACATATACGTTTCCATGACTATACACACACAAACACATATATACACACGTTAGGCAACCATATACACATGCGACCACATGCACACACATTCTCATACACACAAACATTCACACGCACGGATGGACACAGGCACGCACACTCAGAAACCCCCCCACATATATACACACACACACACAGAACAGATACCCAATGTGAATTTTTTTCTATTAAGTATGTATTTTGTTTCATCTGCTAGAACAGACTTTACTGTCTTCCAAAGAGAAAGGCCGGTGTCCAACATCTCACATCTCTCAGGTAGCATCAAACGGTCTTCCTGCAGGGCTGGATCAAACAGGAACACTCGGCAGCCCTCAGCCTGTAAGTATACGGTACCATAACAGCAGTATGACTGAAACTCAAGAGCAAGAACACTGAACGTGCTGAAGTTAAAGTGCGCTTGATCTGATATATCATAGTAGTTCATGTTTCCAAAGTACTTGTGGCCTTCTGCTTTGATGTTGAATTATCTAAAACTACGAAGGTATCAAAGTTTTCTATGTGGCCTCTGCAACGGGTAGGTGTTTACCCAGGCAAGTCAATGGGTAGGTGTTTACCCAGGCCAGTCAATGGGTAGGTGTTTACCCAGGCCAGTCAATGGGTAGGTGTTCACCCAGGCCAGTCAATGGGTAGGTGATTAACCAGGCCAGTCAATGGGTAGGTGATTACCCAGGTGATTACCCAGTCCAATTTAAGCTTGATTTATTAGATCCTAATGAAATGCAATACTTCAGTCTGATTAGATCTCCATGGTCACATGGCACCTTGGTCCTGCTGCTGGGTTTAGGGAAAGCAAATCTGCTAGCTGGGAGAATCAAGGAGGAAAAATTATTTCTGGTGACTTAGTCCAAGTGTGAACCAAACTTCAAGAGGAAACAGGGATGAATTATAACCCCCAGCCTATGCTGTACTCATTCTGCGTCCCAAATGACAGCCTATTCCCTTTATAGTGCACTACTTTTGACCAGGGATTTAATGGGAACAGGGTGCCATTTAGGAAACAGACAAAGACTCTCTGTTCCTGGTCAGATGTTGGAGGCGAACAGCACATCGCGGTCGACAAGGCAATGTCATCGACCTGGCACTGGGAAGTTGTTCATGTCCAACCTGCTGTGTCTGGCCTTGGGCTGGTAGATAAAAAGGACAACAGTTATCACCTGACTGAAGTCACTGAAGTGTAGAGAGAGAGTCACACACACACAAACACACACACACAAACACACACTGTTTTTCCACCATGACTTCACTGTGTGACCAAAGAAAAGTCTGTCACAGTCTTTTCATTCAGTGGTGAATCAGCACTAACATGACAAAAAATGGCCAACAAGGTTTTTATGACTCCAGTTGACGGTGTCATCTACAGTGACACGTGTTGTTGTTTTGGCTCTCTACTGCAGCACTTAGGATTTGAAATGATACAGTGACTACGAGGTTAAAGTGCAGACACTTCTACATGAATGTTGATGCTACCATGATTATGGATAGTCCTCAATGAATTGTGAATAATGATGATTGAGAAAATTAGACACACAAATATCATACCCCCAAGACATGCTAACCTTTCACCATTACAATAACAGGGGAGGTGAGCATTTCCTTGGGGGTATGATATTTGTGTGTGTGTAACTTTCTCACTCATTTACATTTTAGTCATTTAGCAGATGCTCTTATCCAGAGCGACTTACAGTGCATTCATCTTAAAATAGCTAGGTGGGACAATCACATATCACAGGCATAGAAAGTACATTTTTCCTCAATAATGTAGGTCAGTAGAGTCAGAGTTAGAAGGGGGGGGGGTCAAGTGCTGGTTAAGTGTTATTTTTTATTACCCCCCCCAAAAAAATATATAGTATATATATATATATTTATGTTTTATTATTATTATTATTATTATTATTATTATTATTATTATTCACGATTCATTCAGGACTATCCGTAAACATGGTAGCATTCACATTAATGTAGAAGTGTTCAGAAAGATTATATTCTTATTTAAAATAAATGTGACTCCAAAACGACTCAATACATTATTTACCCTTCATTTCTATTGGCCACAAAATAATCTGAAACACAATCAAAACAAACAGCAAATGCATCCAACAAGTTCGTACAGTCACAAGCTTGATGTAATCATTGTGTGCTAGGAATATGCGAACAAATACTAAACTTTTGACTACTTTCATACGCATAAGTGAATTTGTTCCAATAAATTTGGTCCCTTAAAATGGAGGGACTATGTACAAAAAGTGCTGTAATTTGTAAACGGTTCTCACCCGATATGAATGAAAATAACCTTAAATGAAAGCTGACAGTCTGCACTTTTAACCTTGCAGTCATTGTATCATTTTAAATCCAAAGTGCTGGAGTAAAGAGCCAAAACAACAAATAATGTGCCGCTGTCCTAATACTTTTGGAGATCACTGTACTTGGTCTCACAAGCATGTAACCTAATAGTCTAATGACGACTATACTCAATATACAAAAATGCTTTCATGGATTGAACTAAGAATCAAATTATTTGATGGAGGGAACTGGCCTTGCTCTAGGCCCTTCAAACTGAACTCTGGACCTCAAAGTCAGTTCCACTGCTTTTTTTCATTGTTCCCTCTAATCAGGGACTGATTTAGACCTGGGACACCAGGTGGGTGCAAATAATTATCAGGTAGAACTGAAAACCAGCAGGTTGCGGACCTCGTAGGCTAAGAGTTGAATACCCCTCTTAGCCTCTTATACTGGGTCTTTAATGGTGGAGGGATCTGGGCTTGCTCTAGGTTAATGGTGGAGGGATCTGGCCTTGCTCTAGGTTAATGGTGGAGGGATCTGGCCTTGGTCTAGGTTAATGGTAGAGGGATCTGGCCTTGCTCTAGGTTAATGGTGGAGGGAACTGGCTTTGCTCTAGGTTAATGGTGGAGATGAGAGAAGAGAGAAGATAGACCTATGTGATGATGTGCTCAGGGAGAAGATAGACTTATCTGATGATGTGCTCAGGGTGTGATATCCCCAAAAAGAATACAAACTCAACTTCTCAAGGTCTTAAGCCTGTTAAACGGCAGTGAAAACCATGATACATCAAGTTTGTCAAGACGAGTGGAAAATTAAATTAATTATACCATTTGTTTTCCTCGTTGGGAGTTTTACCAGTCAGGGTTCCCATAGCCACTCTGGCAGGAAGGCTGTTCTCAGTCTAGCAGCGCTGCGGCACTGGTGATTAGATCTTAACCTTGGAGAGGGAACACTCAGGCGTAAAGATCATTATTTCTTTCTCCCTGGCTCCAAATTAAGGCCGTTTTGTTAATAAACGGGAATGTTGTTTAAATGCTCATGACCTCACCGTTAAGCAAAACAATAACACGGGTCGAAAAACAAATCTTGCCCTTAGCCGGGTCGTTCAATAGAATTGAATAATTAACCACAAAGCTCCGTCTCTTAGTTTGAGGCTGCCAGAGCGCCAGCGTTGCGTGCATTGCTCCATTTCTCCTCCCTGGATCCACCCTTGTACCAGAGCCCATTCCAACATGGTCTGAATCTTAATAAAATAACAGAGAGGGATTGGAGTGCTGACGGGTCCAATGAGTAATTCGACTCGGCCCAATCCCAAATCTGATTAACCCGTTTGACCCCAGAGGAGAGTTTTCTGAGGCTGATGGAAAAATGGATATGTGGAGGGAGTCATCTGATAACTGACCCCTAATATGGTAGCCATGATTGCAGATAAGGAAAAGTTAAATAGCCAGGTTAACGCTGATGGCATCAATCAGGACCTGAACTCGTCCACCCAGGCCAAACCTCTATTATGTTCCATTGTAAACCATAACCACTGAGGCCATTACAACCCCATCCAAACCCTCCAAGCTACTATCCAATAAGGGTTGTGGGTAGTATACGCTGTTCTGTGTTTCCTTTGGGGCTTATGACATGCCTAGACATGTGTACTGTAATTAGGCCGGTCACTGAGAGGGGAACTCAAACATATTATCAAACAGAGGTCATCGTGTTGCTCTGCTGGCGTCCGAAACACTTCCCTCCGAACATCTATCATCCGCCTTGTCCAGAATCCTGATGATACAGAGGCTGAGAGACAGACAGACTCCCCGTCAGCAAGAAGCCGCCCTTGAAACTACTAGCTCGGTCCCAGCGCCCCGTTCTTATTTACAGGGCTGGAGCGCAGGGGCTATCCAAACAGGACACGCACGCGTCGGCCAATGCGTGGACACCCTTGCCAAGTCCAACAAGCTCAGGTTTCTGCAGATCCACAGACACCGCCTCTCCCCTCTTGTTTCCATCCCTTCCTTAAACAAGCCCCTCACTGACCTTTGTGTTGCCTTTTCGTACTAAATTACGTTTTTGCCTCTGTGAGGATGTAAACATAAGCAAAGAAAATAACAGAGAGAGATCCACCGCCAATGTCCTGTACAGATGACAGCAGTCCCCCACATGAGCGGTTAGCATTAGCATGCTAGCTCCCAGTCCCAGACAGTGCTGCATTGATGCGGCTGTTTAGACTAGAGAATATATGTTTTCTGTGAAAGCAGGGGCGCGGCTGCAGTCCTATAGCTGCAGCAGCTGGAGCCTGTTCCAGATTCAGAGGACCCTGCTGTGGCGGCCTTTCACCTGACGAGCTCCTGGAGAGACACAGCTGTATAGACAGAGAAGCCCAGTGCCTCGGCTCAAACACACATGGTGTAAGACGTGTTTGTGGGGTGCCAGCCCTGGGCATAACAACTGTCAGGAAAGAGAGGGATATTCAAGTTTCTGTGCTAGGTGAGAATACACATTTCTGTCTCAATGCGAGAAAACAGATACATTTGTTAGCTAGGCGGGACGGTAAAAAAGTGTGTACCAACGACAAAAATGGTATTGCAGCTAGATATTCTATAACTATATTAAGTAGGAAATATGAATAACTATCATGAAATATTCAGAAATAATAAACACAAAAATTTGGGTCAACAGAAGTGGGTTTTCTGATTGGTCACAGAGAGGCCCACAATTAGACCCACCCAGCCCAGTCACAGTGGGTAGCTTAGCCACAAGCCAGGTTTAGTTACACTGAGCATGAGGACATGAACCCTGCACTTCATCAGATCCACCCTGCATCTGCTCCTGCCTGTCTGGGCTGGACCCATTGTCTCACTTGAAACAACTCTATCCCAGGGCTGCTCGCAGGCATAACATCTGTGTTAACTTCTTAGGGAGCGGCTGCATAGGTGACGGTTTTGGAGAGTCTGGCGTGCCAAAAGTAAAATGCCTGCCACTCAGGCCCAGGAAATAGGATATGCACATAATTTGTACTATTGGATAGGAAACACTCTGAAGTTTCTAAGAGTATGTTTTTTGTAAATGCCCATCTTCTCCATTGTGCCTATTGCATACAATCTTAGCTAGGACTGAGACTGCAGTACCTATGGCTTCCACTATATGTCAACAGTCAACAGTCAAAGACTGGGAATTCTAGGAGTGACCAGAACGGATAGGGACAGGAAGAAGTCACAGGACCACTTTTGTAAACAAGGTTTGACGCGTGCGAGATTGTGAACGCGCACCACTTTATTTTTCTTTCCTATCGTTCACGTTATCGTCCGGTTGAAATATTACAGCAAAAATACACAAAAGGATACCTAAGGATACATTAAAAATGATGTTTGATTTGTTTGTAGAAAGTGTATAGGTATAATTTGAACGTGTTCTCTTCACGGTTCAATGGGCGACTCAACTGTGGATTTTATGATCATAACGCGCCAACCAAACGGATATTTATGGATATAATAAATGACTTTTTCTAACAAAAGAAGCATGGATTGTCTTCGTTGGACACTTGGGAAGCACTCAGCAGAAGTTCCTCAAAGGTAAGCGATTTTATATTAGCGATTTTATGCGTTTTGTGAGACCCGTGTTGGGTTATGGATTTATGCTAATGCATAAATATTAGAGGTGCTACCCTCAAACAATCAAATGTTGTGCTTTCGCCGTAAAGCCTTTTTGAAATCTGACAACGCTGTGATATTGCCAAGAATCAGAGCTTTTGATGACTATGCAACACTTGTATATTGATGAATGTTTAATAATTCAACTTTTGGATTTTGAATTTGGCGCCTCACATTTCACCGGGTAGTGTCGGGAGTGGGGCGCTAGCGC
>QNTS01013997.1:5087-22430 GCA_003317085.1 Hucho hucho
AACACCAGCCCTGCCAGGGGAGGAGGCTAAGGGAGGCCTGGAACACCAGCCCTGCCAGGGGAGGAGGCTAAGGGAGGCCTGGAACACCAGCCCTGCCAGGGGAGGAGGCTAAGGGAGGCCTGGAACACCAGCCCTGCCAGGGGAGGAGGCTAAGGGAGGCCTGGAACACCAGCCCTGCCAGGGGAGGAGGCTAAGGGAGGCCTGGAACACCAGCCCTGCCAGGGGAGGAGGCTAAGGGAGGCCTGGAACACCAGCTCTCCAATAAATAATTATTCCAAATGTCAAACTCCTGCAATATGATGAGTTATAACACTGCACTACGGCGGACTGTACAGTTATTGTATTTTCGGGAGAAACTAAAATGTTGTTTTTTCAAACCCCTGGTTGGTGAGAGAGATAATCGCTGACTGTAAATGTGAGATTTAAACAAACCATTCTGTTTTAGTGGGTTTAAACCCCTGTTGATTTAGCCACGAGTGGTTTCCATGGGTGAATGGACAGTAAAGTAATCATACAAACTGTTTAGAATGTGTCTTTATGGCACTTCTTTAGTGTGCAGATGTTTGTGTATGCACTAGTCCAGCTATGCTTGTGGACTGCTTTCCTCCATGCTTTTACTCCGTGCACTCTTCCATGCGTGCTCCTGCTTGTGTACATAGTCTGCTGTGGCCATTGGGATGTTATGTGTGGCATATGATCTCCATCCAAGGTGTAATACAGTGCTGTTACCCTGAGAGGAGAGTGTGAGCTCGTAAATGAACAACAAGGAGAGTCTGGCCCGGGGCCACCACAGGAAGCCACACACACATGAATAAACCCTGACTACAGCCAGGGGATTAAACACACTTTACACCTCACTAAATTACACTCCCAGGTTCCACCATCTACAACATTAGACATCAGTTGTTACAGCCTGTATAGTGTAGTTTCTATGCTTCTATTCTCTCAGTTCATATTCACTAAATTACAGTCCTAGTTTCCACCTGCTCAGCCCTCAGACAATGGTGATTACACGCTATACTGATTAGATCCATGTTCCCTATTGTTCAGAGTTTATATTCTGTATGTCTCTGTTCTATACTGTGTGAGTCACGTCCTTGGTTTAATGTGTAGTATTATGGTAGGTGTTGCCGTGTTCACCGACCCACGGTGAGTGTCTCGTGTTCCATTGGCCAAGACTGGCAGACAAGCGTTAGGGAGTGATGGATGGAACTGAGTAGAAGAGAAGGAAGGAGGAGTCTCGTGTCTCCACAGGGACAACTGGCATTCCATGACTTCAATATGTGTCTTGAACAAACAATTTTTCTAGTCTTAACTAAAAAACATCAAGACATTTTGGGGAGATGGAGAGTTGTACACATTGACTCACTTCAGGCACAGTTTGGGCACAGTGCTATTCACTGTGACTTATCTCTGTCCCAGTCTCTTACCTGGGGAACAGAATGCGGGTGACTGATTTCACTCAGCTCCAAGGTGTGTTTTCTAATTATCTTTTCCTTCTCTTTTTTCTCTCCTTCCTTTATTCTCCACGGTCCCCTCTTCACTCACTCACAAACCAGGACACAATAACAGAGTGAAGTGGGGGCCGCCAAGGCGAAAGGAGATGGGGGAGGAAGGGGGGACAAAAGATTAATTAAGGTTGTCATGGCTCTCAAAACACACACACACACGCACGCACACCTCGGTCTGCATGACTGTGATCGATGGGCAGCCTGGTTTTTGTTTATCTGAAGTGACAACTGACGGCGCGTGGGCTGCCGTACAAGTGTGTACTAGTTCACCCTGGGTAGGAACACAATGCAGCACTTGTTGGTTCAAGTTTCATGCCACCATGCATTTCTTCACATGCTCAGTCAACATGGCAGCTGAGACGGGAGCGTTGTACCATGCTGTGCCACAGTCACCCCTGCCTGAGATAATTATATTGATTTAACAAGTAGGCTTTATGCACAAACCTCCAATGTCGTCAGTTAGCCTAGCGGTTAAGAGTGTTGGGCCAGTAACTGAAAGGTCGCTGGGTCAAATCCCTGAGCCTGTAAGGTAGGCCGTTCTGACCTTGATCAAGGCAGTTAACGCCCAACAGCAACTTCTCCCTGGGCGTTGATGATGTGGATATCGATTAAATTAGACCCCCGCACCTCTCTGATTCAGAGGGGTTAAATGGGGAAGACACATATTTCAGTTGAATGCATTCAGTTGTGCAACTGACTAGGTATCCCCTTTCCCTGTCTAAGGGGCTTGTACGTCAATATAAGAATGGTAGTGTGGACAAGAGCTTGTACAAGATATGTACACACAATCTTCTCCTATACACAAACACTTATGCAAAGCCTAGACGCACGAGAACAAATACACAAAAGGACACACTCAGTCACTCAGTCGCAAGGTGAGTGAACATCTTATCAGAGAGCAGTTATGGAAATGAGAACGCTGCTCTGTGATAAAGAAGTCACACACACAGACACAAACACAGGCCAGAATCAACAACAGGGCAGGACAGAGACTACCGATGAATAGATACGAAGAGAGAGCGAGAGTGAGAGAGCGAGAGAGCGAGAGATAGAGAGAGAAAGAAAGCGGGAGGGGGGGTAGAGGCGATGAAATGATTAGACTGTTGTTTTGTCAAAGTCAAAGTGTCTGACATTGGTCTGTGGCTTAAAACAAAGGTGAGAGAAGAGAGGAGAGGAGGAAAAGGTACGTGAGCGGGGTGTAAATCTATACGATATCGAGTAGCTGTGGACACTTGATGCTGAATGATTGCCCTTACTAAGTTTGCTAATATGCAGTGAAAGAAAAAGAACTTTAAACCGTACATAGAAAATAGTTACAGACAAGTGTTTGAACTGTGAGCTCTCTCGACCAAATACTTTAAAACTATATCAAAACAAGAGAGACATCAAATTGAAGTCTGACATAACTGAGGGTAAATCATTGAAACTAATACACTCACTACCTCCCAGTACAGTGTCAGCTACAGCAGAGCATAACTCCTTATGATTCATCTCACACCTACAGTGGTGATGGAGTCATTCCTCATTCTAATACCTACAGGATTCCTTCGTCATAGAAAAAATAGCTAAAGTCGGGATTGATATGTTTTGTCTTTTATCATGTTGTCACAGGGAAATCCTCTGGTGATTGGAGCCTGGCCTCAACCACAAAGGCATCATGGGTAATGTTGTTTTTTCTGTTCTTTATGCCAAATAGTCCTTGGATGGAGGCATTTGATCCCAGACACACACGAACACACATGCGTGCACACACAAAAAAAAACACAAAAAAACACTCTCCTCTTTCTCTCCATCCCCCTGCTATCATGGTATATCTCTGTATTGATGCAAATTTTGTGGAAGTGCTATTGCCATTCATGACCACTCATTGCGCTGCTGGTTGAAAAGATGGACGGTCAAGTCAAGGCTCCTACCAACTGATCCCAGATCTGTCTCATAAAATCTTTATATCTGTATTTAGTCCAGGCTCTACTGTTAACACATAGTGATATTCAGGTTTTGTGAGGCTGCCTCTTGCTTTGAAATTTGCACCTATCATGCATACAATCTGCTGATGGCTGTAACCCTGCTACTTAGCAGAGACTACGCTGCACCCCTACAGGCTAAAGAAGAGAGAGAGAGAGAGAGAGAGAGCGAGAGAAATGTAGATAAAGGAAGAGATCATTTTCATTCTACACATTTCTCACTCTCTCGCTCTCTCTCTCTCTCACTCTCTCTCTCTCTCTCTCATTTGAAAGGAGAGATGCAGCTTTTACCTTGGCCCATTAACTCTCCACACGGTCAAGTCAATAAAAGACACCTAACCACTAAATCACAAACACTTACAAGCTGACACCCATGGACTAACACACACTACTTTGTTGAGCTCCGTAGAGTCATTAGCACCAGTTAAGGAACATGCTCGTCAGACAGTCTCTCTCCTCTCCTCTCTTCTCCACTCTCTCCCTCTCTTGTCCTCATCCTCACCTCACCTCTCCACCCCTCTCACTCTCCTGTCCTCATCCTCACCTCTCCTCTCCACCCCTCTCACTCTCCTGTACTCATCCTCACCTCTCCTCTCCAACCCTCTCCTCTCCACCCCTCTCACTCTCTACCCCTCTCACTCTCCTGTCCTCATCCTCACCTCACCTCTCCTCTCCACCCCTCTCTGTTAGCTTGGTTGGTAGTATGACTGGTGCAGTAAGTTGTGGTTCAGACAGATGGTAGATCAGTCTCTGGACCACAGGAAGCACTGTATGATGGACAAACACACAGCAGAAGACTGCAGCTTCCAGACAAGAGAAGTCAATTAGATCAGAAAGCTGTTGAATAATCCAAGTCTGCTCCCCACAAACAGACAAACAACACTGAACCCAATCCACTTTCTAATCAAGTCTATCTCATCCCTCCAAACACCACCTACACTGAACTCATACCACTATATATTCACATCTGTTTCACACAGAACATCACTATTATCTGAAGGGTCTTTAAAAGGGTTCAATATCTGTGAGTGGGGACGACCTTGTTTTGATGACTTTGAAAACCTTTGATACCCCTTTGCCATCCTATGCCGGCATTTTGCACACTGAGGTTCATGTCCTGTCTGGTTCACTGTCTGGTACATGACAGACAGAATAATCTATCTGAATAACCATTCTAAGGCTCTTAAATGCATCTGTTCTAAGCTCATCTGTAATGCAGGTCTGGAAAGAGGCGGTAGGAACCCCCACTGTGGTGGGACCTCATTAGGATGCTACTGTTGCCACGGCATCAGTCGCCCCCGACAACAGGGGGATGTGTGTCACCACAGGTGCCTCTCAGCTCTGACATGCCTAAGTTTGAGCAAAGTGGCTTTTTGGAAAGGGAAAGTCAAGGTGGGGGAAAGAGAAGGCATACTTTGGGGATGTACTTTGGAGTAGTTTGACAATGGAGAGTAGTTGCTGCTCACACGCACACACACCTTCAATTTCAAACCAGCCGTCTCTGCTCCTTGGCCTCTCTCTTCTGCTCTGCAATATCAACCACCCTGACTTCAGATCCCTGCCTAAACCTCTTACCATCCTCTTCCTACTTCTCTAACCTTACTGTCAGATTGAGTTTTGACTTATACACACATATCCACGCACACACACGCACGCCTGGAGTATCAAGCTCCACTGTGTGTGTATGTGTGTGTGTGTGTGTGTCTGTGCGTGCATGGGTCAGGTATTTATTGGAGCCCGCCGCCTCCCACCAGGTCTAGGACCTCAGGGATTCTCTCCGTCAGCGCTTTTCTAACGGCCGTGGACGCGTGCCATGTCGGCAGCATTTGTCATCCCTCACACCTTCCCTTCTTTCTCTCTCTCCCTCCTCCTCCTCTCGAGAGGCCTAAAAAAAACACATATGTTTGATCCAGGAAAAAATATATATATATAATTCTCCTCTTATCTTCACTCACATACTTTATCAGATCTAGTTGGACTTATCCCAAAGCCTTCTCACAAACTCCCTTGTAAAACTATTGTGTCTGGATAGTGATCTTCCATAAGCAGGATAAACAAAGGCTGCTTAGCTTTCTTATTTCATTTAATCACGGGTAAATATGGTGTTCGACAGCACACTCTGACAGTGTTGTGTTGGTGTTCATTAATTATGCAGCAGGCAGTGCAGTCTCAGGCCTGGTCTCACACCCCTTGGCCCTTCAACCCGGACGCGCCGCTCATGAATGCTTCTCCTCTCTCTCACGCCCCACTGTGGCTAATTAGAGACTGAGCTGGCTGAGGGAGGGCACAAAGGGCCACAAACACAAACACACACACGCAAACACACAAACACACGCAAACACACACATACACACAAAACGTGTAATAAGAGTGAAACTCGGTGTACCAATCAGAGGCAAACACTCCCTACAGGTACACACACAGCAGGCAGAGATGCTCTCCCAATCAGGGATGAGTGAGAAAGAGACAGAGTGAGAAAGAGAGAGAGAGAGAGAGAGAGAGAGAGAGAGAGAGAGAGAGAGAGAAATTCCTCACTTCGTTGGTTTATTTTCGTGGACAGATTTTGGGCTGAGTAAAACCTTTAGCTTCACCTCTTCCTCTCTGGTTTAAAGTTGTTTGTTTTTTTGTTTGGTTGTTTTTTATTAGAGAGAGAGAGAGCGAGAGAGACACCAACACCAACATAGAGAAAGAAAAAGAGAGCAGGGGATGTGAAGAAGGTTGTTTGGATGCTGTACTACACTAGGTCTGAAAGTGGGAGAGACGCCAAGGTAAGTGAGGCTGAGGAGCACCTCATCAAATGTCTGCTTGTTCTGTGAGATAGACAGAGTATTGCCGCAGGGCAAAATAAAGTTCTTCATTCAGATTCAGATTGCAGGGAACAGTGAACATTTTTGCCAGCTTTTCGGGGGGCGCCAACAGGTAAGATGCTTCAGGGGGTGCTAGCAAGGTAGAGGTCCTGGAAAGCAGTACTCTCTAAGTAGGCAGCGTGACATGTTTTACACATGCACACACAGGCAGGGAGACAGGCAGGGACACGCTTGCACGCACACACATACACACACATACAGTGAGGGAAAAAAGTATTTGATCCCCTGCTGATTTTGTACGTTTGCCCACTGACAAAGAATTGATCAGTCTATAATTTTAACGGTAGGTTTATTTGAACAGTGAGAGACAGAATAACAACAAAAAAATCCAGAAAAACGCATGTGAAAAATGTTATAAATTGATTTGCATTTTAATGAGGGAAATAAGTATTTGACCCCTCTGCAAAACATGACTTAATACTTGGTGGCAAAACCCTTGTTGGCAATCACAGAGGTCAGACGTTTCTTGTAGTTGGCCACCAGGTTTGCACACATCTCAGAAGGGATTTTGTCCCACTCCTCTTTGCAGATCTTCTCCAAGTCATTAAGGTTGAGGCTGACGTTTGGCAACTCGAACCTTCAGCTCCCTCCACACATTTTCAATGGGATTAAGGTCTGGAGACTGGCTAGGCCACTCCAGGACCTTAATGTGCTTCTTCTTGAGCCACTCCTTTGTTAACTTGGCCGTGTGTTTTGGGTCATTGTCATGCTGGAATACCCATCCACGACCCATTTTCAATGCCCTGGCTGAGGGAAGGAGGTTCTCATACAAGACATGGCCCCGTCCATCGTCCCTTTGATGCAGTGAAGTTGTCCTGTCCCCTTAGCAGAAAAACACCCCCAAAGCATAATGTTTCCACCTCCATGTTTGATGGTGGGGATGGTGTTCTTGGGGTCATAGGCAGCATTCCTCCTCCTCCAAACACGGCGAGTTGAGTTGATGCCAAAGAGCTCCATTTTGGTCTCATCTGACCACAACACTTTCAGCCAGCTGTCCTCTGAATCATTCAGATGTTCATTGGCAAACTTCAGACGGGCATGTATATGTACTTTCTTGAGCAGGGGGACCTTGCGGGCGCTGCAGGATTTCAGTCCTTCACGGCGTAGTGTGTTACCAATTGTTTTCTTGGTGACTATGGTCCCAGCTGCCTTGAAATCATTGACAAGATCCTCCCGTGTAGTTCTGGGCTGATTCCTCACCGTTCTCATGATCATTGCAACTCCACGAGGTGAGATCTTGCATGGAGCCCCAGGCCGAGGGAGATTGACAGTTCTTTTGTGTTTCTTCCATTTGCGAATAATCGCACCAACTGTTGTCACCTTCTCACCAAGCTGCTTGGCGATGGTCTTGTAGCCCATTCCAGCCTTGTGTAGGTCTACAATCTTGTCCCTGACATCCTTGGAGAGCTCTTTGGTCTTGGCCATGGTGGAGAGTTTGGAATCTGATTGATTGATTGCTTCTGTGGACAGGTGTCTTTTATACAGGAAACAAGCTGAGATTAGGAGCACTCCCTTTAAGAGTGTGCTCCTAATCTCAGCTCGTTACCTGTATAAAAGACACCTGGGAGCCAGAAATCTTTCTGATTGAGAGGGGGTCAAATACTTATTTCCCTCATTAAAATGCAAATAAATTTATAAAATTTTTCACGTGTTTTTATGGATTTTTTTGTTGTTATTCTGTCTCTCACTGTTCAAATAAACCCACCATTAAAATTATAGACTGATCAATTCTTTGTCAGTGGGCAAACGTACAAAATCAGCAGGGGATCAAATACTTTTTTCCCTCACTGTATATGAGTCAGTGTTTGTGTGTTGCACCACAGATAGAGACTGCAACATGGTAGCACCACAGGTAGAGACTACAACATGGTAGCACCACAGATAGAGACTACAACATGGTAGCACCACAGGTAGAGACTACAACATCGTAGCACCACAGATAGAGACTGCAACATGGTAGCACTACCGGTAGAGACTACAACAGGGTAGCACCACAGATAGAGACTACAACAGGGTAGCACTACCGGTAGAGACTACAACAGGGTAGCACTACCGGTAGAGACTACAACATGGTAGAACCACAGATAGAGACTACAACATGGTAGTACAACAGAGAGACTACAACATGGTATAACAACAGATAGAGACTAGAGGTCGGCATGGTCGATTAATTAGGGCCAATTTCAAGATCATAAGAATCGGTAATCTGCATTTTTGGATGCCGATTATGGCCAATTACATTTCAATCCACGAGGAGACTGCGTGGCAGGCTGACCACCTGTTACGCGAGTGCAGCAAGGAGCCAAGGTAAGTTGCTAGCTAGCATTAAACTTATCTTATAAAAAACAGTCAATCTTAACATAATCACTAGTTAACTATACATGGTTGATGATATTACTAGTTAAACTAGCTTGTCCTACATTGCATATAATCAATGCGGTGCCTGTTAATTTATCATCGAATCACAGCCTACTTCGCCAAAAGCACATTCTCAAAAAAAGCACTATCGTTGCACCAATGTACCTAACCATGAACATCAATGCCTTTCTTAAAATCAATACACAAGTATGTTTTTTTAAACCTGCATATTTAGTTAAAAGAAATTCATGTTAGCAAGCAATATTAACTAGGGAAATTGTGTCACTTCTCTTGCGTTCAGTGCAAGCAGAGTCAGAGTATATGCATCAGTTCGGGCCGCCTGTCTCGTAATGAACTGTGTGAAGACTATTTCTTCCTAACAGACCGTAATTAATTTGCCAGAAATGTACATAATTATGATATAACATTGAAGGTTGTGCAATGTAACAGCAATATTTAGACTTAGGGTTGCCACCCGTTCGATAAAATACGTAACGGTTCCATATTTCACTGAAATAATATACGTTTTGTTTTCGAAATGATAGTTTCCGTGTTTGACCATATTAATGACCTAAGGCTTGTGTTTCTGTGTGTTTATTATATTATAATTAAGTGTATGATTTGATATTTGATAGAGCAGTCTGACTGAGCTGTGGTAGGCAGCAGCAGGCTCGTAAGCATTCAGTCAAACAGCCCTTTCCTGCGTTTGCCAGCAGCTCTTCGCAATGCTTGAAGCACAGCGCTGTTTATGACTTCAAGCCTATCAACTCCCGAGATTAGGCTGGCAATACTATAGTGCCTATAAGAACATCCAATAGTCAAACGTATATGAAATACAAATGGTATAGAGAGAAATAGTTCTATAATAACTACAACCTAAAACCTAATTGGGAATATTGAAGACTCATGTTAAAAGGAACCACCAGCTTTTATATGTTCTCATGTTCTGAGCAAGGAACTTAAAATGTTAACCTTTTTCATTGGCACATATTGCACTTTTACTTTCTTCTCCAAAACTGTGATTTTGCATTATTTAAACCAAATTGAACATGTTTCATTATTTATTTGAGACTAAATTGAATTTACTTATGTATTATATTAAGTTAAAATAAGTGTTCATTCAGTATTGTTGTAATTGTCATTATTTCAAATATATATAAAAATTGACCGATTAATCGGTATCAGCTTTTTGGGTCCTCCAATAATCGGTATCGCCGTTGAAAAATCATACTCGGTCGACCTCTAATAGAGACTACAACATGGTAGCAACACAGATAGAGACTACAACATGGTAGCACAACAGATAGAGACTACAACATGGTAGCACCACAGATAGAGACTACAGCATGGTAGCACCACAGATAGAGACTACAACATCGTAGCACCACAGATAGAGACTGCAACATGGTAGGACCACAGATATAGACTACAACATGGTAGCACCACAGATATAGACTACAACATGGTAGCACCACAGATAGAGACTACAACATGGTAGCACCACAGATAGAGACTACAACATGGTAGCACCACAGATAGAGACTACAGCGTGGTAGCACCACAGACAGACTACAACATTGTAGCACCACATATAGAGACTACAGCATGGTAGCACCACATATAGAGACTACAACACGGTAGCACCACAGATATAGACTACAGCATGGTAGAACCACAGATATAGACTACAACATGGTAGCACCACAGATAGAGACTACAATATGGTAGCACTACAGGTAGAGACTACAACATGGTAGCACTACAGCTAGAGACTACAACATGGTAGAATTACAGGTAGAGACTACAACAAGGTAGCACTACAGGTAGAGACTACAACATGGTAGCACTACAGATAGAGACTACAACATGGTAGCACTACAGGTAGAGACTACAACATGGTAGCACTACAGATAGAGACTTCAACATGATAGCACTACAGGTAGAGACCATAACATGGTAGCACCGAAGATAGAGACTAAAACATGACATAGAAACTCAGTGTGATCCAACATGTTATTAGTCAGATCTGTCTACGCAAGACTTCTATGACTCAGGGCATACAGAAAACTAAGTGATTATGCATGTTCACCCAAATGAGAGGGATGTTTTCTCCAAATCAAAGACAATCAATGTAAACTCTGTAGTTGAGTTATGAGCAGTTTTTTGCCAAACAGAAAATAACGAGTTTGAATATGTAAATTTCATAAAGGGATGTTTTCTCCGTATCAAAGACAATCAATGAAATGATTTTGAACGCAGTTTAACTACAAACATAATTATAAGGAATGGAGTATGTATACCCTTCGTTCAAATCTCCAATACATCTTCAACAGTTTGATGTCAGGCTCAATCCCAGTAAGATGTACTGTATCATACAGTGTGTCTGATGTTCGGATCCCGAGTGGCACAGCGGTCTAAGGCACTACTTCTCAGTGCTAGAGGTGTCACTACAGACCCTGTTTCGATTCCAGGCTGTATCACAACCGGCTGTGATTGGGAGTCCCATAGGGAAGTGCATAATTGGTCCAGTGTCGTCTGGGTTTGGCGGGGTAGGCCGTCATTGTAAATTAGAATTTTTTCTTAACTGACTTGCCTAGTTAAAAATGAAAATGAAATGTTAAGGATGGAATAGAAGCAGGGAACATTGCATCATTGAATGCTGGGTCAGTGAGCATAAAAAAGCAAACAGGCAACAGGCCTTGAACAGCCTTCCACCAATTTATGCCTTCCAGATAATCGATTTCCCTGGGCAAAATTATTTATATGATTCCAATTCGAGTAGAGTGCATGTTTTCAAAATGAAATGTATGAGTGCAATTGCAAGCGCAATTACACATTGGAATGTGAACCCAGTGTCGAAGTGTGTGTATGTGACTGCGTGTGTGAGTTGATGGGTTGTCAGCGGATTAGTGCTGGGGCAAATCGCAGAGTGTCACCGGGGCGATGTTTGACAAACACAAAAGATGCTGAATTGCCAGCATGTATGTATAAACAAACCAGTGATCAAAATGAGGTGATGTGCATGAACGCTGTGCCACAGAGCGAAGAAACATCACAAAGTGGAAGGAACACCAGAGCAATCTCTCTCTCTCTCTCTCTCTCTCTCTCTCTCTCTCTCTCTCTCTCTCTCTCTCTCTCTCTCTCTCTCCCTATACTGGGAGTGAGAGAACGAGAGGAGACTTTAGTAAATAAAACACGCGTCTGATAATAACGGTCTGAAAGCCCACACGCTTGGTGAATTAAACATGCTCTCACACACGCACAATCTGAGACAGTAAGCCTCCTTAATAACACCCACTTCCCATCAGATGTCCCTATGCCCAGTGGACAAATACACACTAATAGACAGCCTATCAGATTAGTAATGATGTCCCCTAACACGAACACCACTCAATACATATTTCACCCATTGATCATCTAAACCACATCTATTGGCTATTCAACATGGCCAGTCTAATGTAGTGTATGGTGCAGCGGAGGCTGTTGTGGGGAGGACGGAATGGAGTCAATGGAATGGAATCAAAGACATCAAACACATGGTTTCCATGCCTCATCTCAGATATACCGTTTATGTCATACACATCTAAGGATGTGCATATACAGTGCAAGTATTCAGACCCCTTGCAAATGGATTAAATATAAAAAACAGAAATACCTTATTTACATAAGTATTCAGACCCTTTGTTATGAGACTCGAAATTGAACTCAGGTGCTTCCTGTTTCCATTGATCATCCTTGAGATTATCCTTTCTACAACTTCAATGGAGTCCACATGTGGTAAATTCAATTGATTGGACTTGATTTGGAAAGGCACACACCTATCTATATAAGGTCCCACAGTTGACTGTGCATGTCAGAGCAAAAACCAAGCCATGAGGTCGAAGGAATTGTCCGTAGAGCTTTGAGACAGGATTGGGGAAAGGTACCAAAACATTTCTGAAGCATTGAAGGTCCCCAAGAACACAGTGGCTTCCATCTTTCTTAAATGGAAGAAGTTTGGAACCACCAAGACTCTTCCTAGAGCTTGCCGCCCGACCAAACTGAGCAATCGGGGGAGAAGGGCCTTGCTAAGGGAAGTGACCAAAAACCAGATGGTCACTCTGACAGAGCTCCAGAGTTACACTGTGGAGATGGGAGAACCTTCCAGAAGGACAACCATCTCTGCAGCACTCCACCAATCAGGCCTTTATGGTAGAGTGGGCAGACGGAAGCCACTCCTCAGTAAAATGCACATGACAGTCCGCTTGGAGTTTGCCAAAAGGAACCTAAAGGACTCTCAGACCATTAGAAACAAGATTCTCTGGTCTGATGAAACCAAGATCGAACTCTTTGGCCTGAATGCCAAGCGTCACTTCTGGAGGAAACCTGGCACCATCCCTACTGTGATGCATGGTGGTAGCAGCATCATGCTGTGGAGATGTTTTTCAGCAGCAGGGACTGGGAGCCTAGTCAGGATCGAGGGAAAGATGAACGGAGCAAAGTACAGAGAGATCCTTGATGAAAATCTGCTCCAGAGCACTAAGGACCTCAGACTGGGGTGAAGGTTCACTTTCCAACAGGACGACGACCCTAAGCACACAGCCAAGACCACGCAGGAGTGACTTCGGAACAAGTCTCTGAATGTCCTTGAGTGGCCCAGCCAGAGCCCGGACTTGAACCCGATCGAATATCTCTGGAGAGACCTGAAATTAGCTGTGCAAAAACAGCGACACTCCCCATCCAACCTGACCTGCAGAGTCAGAATGGGAGAAACTCCCCAAATACAGGTGTGCCAAGCTTGTAGCATTAACATCCAAGAAGACTCGAGGCTGTAATCGCTGCCAAAGGCGCTTCAACAAAGTACTGAGTAAAGAGTGAATAAGTTAATACTTATGTAAATGTAATATATATAAATAAAAACCTGTTTTTGCTTTGTCATTATGGGGTATTGTGTGTAGATTGATGAGGAAGAACTGGTCCAAGAAGGAAAGTCACTGCCCTAAGCTATATCTATAACTACAGTAGCTAGGGTTCAATCCAATAGGCGACAGATTGTCAATGCAAATATTCTAGAATCTGCATAAAAACAATATGCGTAGGTGTGTTTCCATCAAACTGACTGATAAAAAGCTATGGGTGAAGGGTCTCGGGTTTGAAACCAACCTGTGTCACAGCCAGCTGTGACCGGGAGCCCCATAGGGCAGAGCACAATTTCCCCAGCACAGTCCGGATTAGGGGAGGGTTTGGCCGGGGGGGCTTTCCTTGGCTCATCGCTCTCTTGCGACTCCTTGTGATGGGCCGGGAGCCTGCAAGCTGTCATCAGTCTAATGGTGTTTCCCCCGAAACATTGCTGTGGCTAACTTCTGGGTTAAACAAGCTGTGTGTTAATTAAGAGGTAGCGCTGCTAGGCAGGTCATGTTTCGGAGGACACATGTCTCGACCGTCGCCTCTCCCGACCCCATTGAGGAGTTGCAGAAATGAGACAAGGTCGTAACTACAATCGGAGAGAAAATGGGGTAAAAATTATTATTTTTAAAAAGCTATGGGTGAATTCCAATGTACCGAATAAAAAAACTGTTCAATGTGTTTCCATTGCATTTTCAACTCAATAGATGGTTTTGTCACAAAAACTGTTGTGATAAAAAGCAAACTTTTTAGCTCATAGTCTCTAGGCATGAGTTCTCTGATAAAGTGGACAGGGCAGGTTAGATGAAATTATATTGATAATCACAGCCAAGCAACAATCATAATGTCACCATAATGCCCTGGGGCATAGCGTATTTTATTTTTGTCGACACATTTTTGTCAGCATTTTTACACGTCAGGTAATTCATGCAAGTGAAATTGTTGGATGGAAACCTTGTTAGTGTCTACACTTTTCACACACAGATTCTGTTAGGTATAAGGTTCAGAGGGAAAGAATGTGTCTAAACCTACATGCATACCTTGAAATTACGTCCTCTGTCTGAGTCTCTCTTTATATCTCACCCCCTCACACACACACATACTTGCAATGACAAACACATGCATAGGCTACTTGCTATCATACACTCATTTTCACAATCACACAAACACACACACACTCACAACACGCTTCCGGACTCATTGGTATTCTCCTGACGAGGCAGAGCTCCAACTTGACTCATTTAACATTTCCAGTACAATGAGGATGAAACAGAGCTCACAATTAGACAGCATGGGAAAAGGTGTTGATCTGTTCGTCTGGATCCTTCTCTCTCTCCCTCTCTCTTTCAATCCATCTCTCTCTCTCTCTCTTTCTACTTACCGTTTCTCTCTTTCTCTCTCTCTTTCTCCTGCTCTCTCTCTCCATCTCTTCTCATCTCCATCTCTCCCTCTCTCTCTGACACACACACATTCTCTCAAGGAATTTTTGGCAGCTTAAGGTATTTCGCCAGTTTTGGCATTGATATGAAAATGCTCCATTGATCAGACCATTTCTCTGGGCGGATAACAATAACATTGGACCATATGCCAGAAAAACAGGGTTCCAACTTCCAATACTGGGGAGAAATAATGTTTGCTCTGTTTTACCCGACAGCAACACTGGTTAATAAGCTTCTCAAGGGGCTTGTTTTTCCCGTCATGTTACATCTCTCAGAAAAATATATTTTTCCTTTCAATCCCCTATGCATCAGTGTTGACTTTTAGAGAGTCTGAAGATTTTTTTATGACACCTCACAGGTGTCATGTGACTGTTAGGATTCTCAGAAGTCTCTGTCTCACTCTCTCTAAATCTCGCTAGTCGTCTCTCTCTCCATTTCTCTCTCTCTCTCTCTCTCTCTCTCTCTCTCTCTCTCTCTCTCTCTCCTCTCTCTAGCTTAGAGAAAGTGACAGCTGTGTGTTTGAAAGCCTTCTTTTTACCTCACTGCCTAAATCTTGCTAGTCCTCTCTCTCTCTCCCTCCCTTTCCCGGTCCCTCTCTCAGAAGCAGAGTATCTTGTTTAAAGACCCAGCGTATTACGTATTGTTGTTGTGTTTAGACCATTCTGCCTGTCCTGTTTGTTTGACCTTTCTATATAAGCTGCTTATCCCTGTTGTCAGCGTGGTGTCTGGCCCCAAATACACCCTCTCCACCACCTCACCCCCTCGCCTCACCCTCTCATCCACTCCTGGAAAAGGAGAAAGTACCACATCACTGTTAGTGACCATACAAAATACTAAGGTCGGAACAAGGGTGAACCTCCTTTAACTGTTCACCCATGTACTCTCTACAATAAGCTTTTCATGATAAGTCGGAACTATTAATAAAGTATTAATAAAGAAGAGATCATTATGTTTTCATCCGAAAGGAGGGCATGTTTTGATTCATTTCAGTTTTGCTATCAAGTGTGCAAATATGATAATTCAGCTTTTACAGGCCTTAATTGCTGTCATTATGTGTGAGATGTGCGTTGGCGCCTGGTGATTGAGCAGAGAGGCTGGGGAGCGCTCGTTATGCCAAACGACATGTTGACATGATTAAGCCCTACTGAGATTATGTTCTGTTCCACAGAGCTGTGATATAGAGACTGGTAATGGTTTGAAGTTCTTACTGGCTGCTTCTTTTCTGTGACTGACTGTTTATTTTCCATGACCCCTAGCTTCTTACTGGTTTAAAGTCCTTACTGACTGTTTCTTTCCCACGATGACCTTACTGACTGTTTATTCTCTCTGACCCCCAGTTCCTTATTGACAGGTGCGGTGCTATCAGGCTTAATGGACTGGATCATTGGTGATTGTTGTTCCAAGTCCTTGTTGTTTGTTGTTTTCCTGCTGTCATTATATATTTTATTGATAGTTTTCTAATGTGACTCCAGTTCAAGAGTGATTGCTTTAGCAACATGGTTCAACCTACAGGTAACTGCCAAAATAAAGGAAACACTTGAGTAAATCAGGGATAAAAAGGGTCATGTATAAAAATGCTGGGCAGGCCATTATTTTGGCTATCATGGTTATGCCCCCATAGGATGACAATGCCCCCATCAACAGGGCACGAGTGGTCACGGAATGGTTTAATGAGCAAGATAATGATGTAAACCATGTGCCATAGCCGTCTCAGTCACCAGGTCTCAACCCAACTGAACAGTTATGGGAGATTCTGGAGTGACGCCTGAGACAGCATTTTCCACCACCATCAACAAAACCCCAAATTATGGAACCTCTTGTGGAATAATGGCGTTGCATCCCTCCAGTAGAGTTCCAGACACTTGTAGAGTCTATGCCAAGGTGCAATGAAGCTGTTCTGACTCGTGGTGGCTCAACGCCCTATTAAGACACTTTATGTTGGTGTTTTCTTTATTTTGGCAGTTACCTGTCTGTCCTTACTGACTGGTTCCACCTCCAGTCCTGACTAGGCTGTTTCTTGTTGCAAGATGACTGGGGGAAATTGTGTGTGTGTGTGTCTTTGTGTGTGTGTATGTGTGTGTGTGTGTAATATTTCCCTAGTCTCCTGGGGTCAGTGAGAGGACTTGCTGCTGCTAATGAAAACAACTGTGGCTGAAGATATGAAGAAAGCCTGCAGGGGGTTCTTACTGTTTAATGACACATGGTCATGTCCTGGCTCACACACACACACACACACACACACACACACACACACACACACACACACACACACACACACACACACACACACACACACACACACACACACACACACACACAC
>QNTS01014003.1:8922-22520 GCA_003317085.1 Hucho hucho
TTGTTAAGGGAACTGTGTTAAGGAATATAAATCATCATTGTTAAGGGAACTGTGTTAAGGAATATAAATCATCATTGTTAAGGGAACTGTGTTAAGGAAAATACATCATCTTTGTTAAGGGAACTGTGTTAAGGAATATAAATCATCATTGTTAAGGGAACTGTGTTAAGGAATATAAATCATCATTGTTAAGGGAACTGTGTTAAGGAATATAAATCATCATTGTTAAGGGAACTGTGTTAAGGAATATAAATCATCATTGTTAAGGGAACTGTGTTAAGGAATATAAATCATCATTGTTAAGGGAACTGTGTGACATGAAACGGATGTGGACCTCCTTAGAAAGCCCCATGATGTAAAATGTCTGTTTCATGTCTGGGTGAACGGGTGTAATTGTGTCTTATTCTCGGTCGTGCTTCTGCTGAGCATTCTCTCTCTCTCTCTCTCTCTCTCTCTCTCTCTCTCTCTCTCTCTCGAGACGCAAATGTAAACAGAGAAAACATCTACTGTAGGTCTTCTGCTTGTCTCTTGCTCTGTTCCCTGTCATCACTAGAGGATCTGTTAGGAGTCCGTGGTTCTGGTGGCTGAGCTGGTTGGAGCGTGGATGGTGTTTGTAACACCAAGCGGTTGTGGGTTAAATTCCAGCACAGATCACTTCTAATGAATAGCTTAACGGCAAGTGCATTTGGATTACATATCATTCACCAGTTCCGATCTTGAATGTGCCTGGAACCCCCTTAGAGCCGTACAACTGAGTTCTTGGTGTCTACACAGATATTAATACTGGAGCCTCAGAGACAATGTAGAATAAAAACCCTCAGCGACCACAGCGACCACGGCGACCACGGCGACCACGGCGACCACAGCGACCACGGCCCAGCGACCGTCTCAGATATCAGTTTTTTCATCCAAACGACCAAACAGGGACAACAATGCCATGATGTCATGATCTGATCAACTAAACAGAATCACAGAATAATTAGAACACAAAAAAACCTGTGTGGGTGGGGCTCCCACTCCTTATTATCTGTTTAGCCCCATCTGGGAGGGCGAGCCACAGAGTGGAGTTGGAGTGGTTATTTCTCAGTAAATATCAATCAAGGTGGTACTACCCGTGTGAGTGGCGGAGAGAGCCCAGATGTAAGCCATTAGAGCATGAAGATGTTTCACAGTTGACTTGGTTCAGAGGAGCAGTATTAATGAAGCTGTTAGCTAGCTTGGGACTGGGAGGCCCATGACCAGCCCTGTCCTGGCCTGTGGAGGAGGGGGTGGCAGATATCCCCACAGAGAACTGCTGGACTGGACCTTTACTGAACCTTTACCTTTAACTGTCAACAGTCCAGGGATAATACACACACACTCACTCACACACACACACACATACACACACAGACAGAGACAGACAGACACACACTCTAAAATGGTTATTTGGCTGTCCCCATAGGAGAACCTTTTGATAAACCCTGTTTGGTTCCAAGTAGAGCCCTTTTGGTTCCAGGTACACGGAACCCAAAATGGTTCTTTGTGGAACCAAAAAGGGTTCTCCCTGGGTTCTCCCGCTGTCCACATCTCAGTCAATACCCCTTCCCCCACTCTCTGTCTCCTTACTTTCCTTAGACTTTCTGCTTGCTCAATTCCTTGAGTCATTAACTTGTGTCCACTTATCCCCTCTCCCTCCCTCTCTCCCTCCCTCTTTCCCTCTCTCCCGCTGTGGTTTCTGTCACTTGTTCACAGACGAGTGGCCATTACATCACCATGACCTAAATGTGTCACATCTCTCCCTCCATCTCTCTCTCTTCCCCTCCCTCTCTCTCCCCCTCCCCTATCTCTATCCCCCCTCCTCTCTCTCTCTTTTTCTCCTCCCTCTCTCAATATTCCATGGTGTCTTTCTTGAGATTTCTCCAAAACATATCTTTCTTGTTGACCCCAGTCCAGTGAAGGTTGAAAAATTTACTTTTCAGGGTGCACACTGACCCAGACTGTTGTGTAGAGAGAGAGAGCGAGCGAGAGCGAGAGCGAGAGAGAGAGAGAGAGAGAGAGAGAGAGAGAGAGAGAGAGAGTTCCTCTCCTCCTATCTGCGCTAACACACTGGGTCAAGTGGGGCTTGTTGAAGCAGTAGTTGGGCTCTTGGTCTTACAAGCTGTCTCTTATTCCCCTGAGTTCTGCTCCCTTCCTGCTTCTTCAGTTAAAACACCACCACCACAGAGACCACAACACAAAGCCCTCATCTCCTACTTATGCTCCAAGACATAAACACCTATTCATTTATGTAGGATGTTGTCGACACAGTCTCATAAAACATTTGCCCATCATAAACCCCCCACCGCACAACACACACACACACACACACACACACACACACACACACACACACACACACACACACACACACACACACACACACACACACACACACACACACACACGGCACATGGCCATTGTCCGTCCCTGCCCTCCTCCCCCTGTCCTCTCAGTCAAGCTGGGCCAGTGATCAGAGTGACGGCAGTTCCATCCCATATTGATCCAGACAGTTAGTGACACAGGAGACAGGAGAACTGACAGGACAGGGTACAGGAGAACTGACAGGACAGGGTACAGGAGAACTGACAGGACAGGGTACAGGAGAACTGACAAGACAGGGTACAGGAGAACTGACAAGACAGGGTACAGGAGAACTGACAGGACAGGAGACAGGAGAACTGACAGGACAGGGTACAGGAGAACTGACAGAACATGAGACAGGAGAACTGACAGGACAGGGGACAGGAGAACAGACAGGACAGGGTACAGGAGAACTGACAGGAGACAGGAGAACTGACAGGACAGGAGACAGGAGAACTGACAGGACAGGATATTGTTAAATATTGTTGGTCCTTTGACATTTTAGTGTGTGTGTGTGTTTTAAGTTTCAAAAAGTATACCAGACTTGTTGATAATAAGGTTTGCATTGGGACTCACCTAAGCAGGCAGATCCGTTTTGATTGGGCTCATATCCCTCTTCACAGATGCACCCACCCACCGGCACCATCCAGTCACCTTCTGCGTTGCAGTGCATGCGAGGGGCGGAGCCTCCCTGTGCTTGGCTGTGGGGAACACAAGTCCCAGTCACAGGGACCAGGGCGGTAGGCTCTGCCCCTGAGGGTGTGGCCGGATAGGAAGCAAGATAGCGATTGGTTGCTGGGCAGCGGCGGTAGAAGATGGACACACCCATGAGAGAGACGCATGCGCCGCTGTCAACGATGGCCAGGACGAATCTGAAACAGGGGTCAAGGGTCATAACATGTTAACTTATTATCAGGCTTGAATTGCACTGTTGGTTAAGGCCTTGTAAGTAAGCATTTCACGGTAAGGTCTACACTTGTTGTATTTGGCGCATGTGACAAATAAAGTTTGATTTGATTTGAAGGACCACTAGATAGGTGACAGCGTGGGTTTAGGTGAGTTAGTTACCATACACTATTGCCTACATGGACTGCACAAGTGATGAGCATGGTTTGAATATGGGAATTTTTCCTGAATTTATTTCAAATGTTCTGGTTTAGTACCCATTGCGTGTGAGCGGAGCGAAGCTGCGGGTCTTGATGTTGACCCGACGGTAGCGGTCTGGTTGGTACTGGTGAGGCAGGCTGGGCTCCACCTTGGTGAAACTCTTATCTGCTGCTATGGTGTCAATCTTCACCCAGCCCTCCCTCGTGTCCTTCTCTCCACTGGACGGCTGGACAGGGATGGGAAAGGGGGATGGGGAGGAAGAGAGGGAGGAGAGGGGGATGAGAGAGAGGGATCATGTAATACATTTCATTGTGGAAATGAAAATGCGAGGGATTAGAGAGAAGGATAAGATAAAGAGTATGTAACAGTTGATTCAAGTATTTAAGAGTATGCAACAGTTAGCTCTGAGAGTACACATTGAGTCAAATATAAACAGTTGTGGACCAGTGACAGTCTGTGTTTTAATCTAATCTAATTCTCCCCAGTTTCAAGGTATCTGTGCTAACTTTCCCCAGAGACTCAGACTCCTGGCCTCCATGCTGCTCCACACTCTACATTCCTCTACACTTCCCTCATCAGGCTCTTATTTTCATTTTAAACAGTATCTAACTTTCCCCAAGGAGAAATGCATTCCTCCACAAATACTGCATTCCTCCACAAATACTGCATCCTTCCCTCTGTGAGAGCAGCACACGACATGCTGACGCAACAAGAGCTCAGCACTCTATTGACTCGGCAAAACAGCTCTGTAACTGCTCTCCATTGGAAACCACAAGCCCCGAGGGTAGGAACTACAAAGCACTGATGTGAGATGGGAAATTTAGTTTATTTAATGAGATTGAGGTGGATGAGAATGAGAGGAATGTTATGGCAAACCAAAGCATCCCTGTTTCCTTGTTTTTGGAACACGCTTTGGAGCATGCAGAACTACATATTACCAAAATGGGATATTGGGAAATGTAGTCTTTATGCTCTACGTCTTGACAGATGTTTTTAGAAACTATAAATACCATGGGAAGAGACAATTTGTCTTGGTTTAAAATGGCTTAAAATGATTAGTATAAATAAAAAATTTATCAGTTTCACTTAAAGTAAAAAGGTTTGACAGCATTGCCATATACAATTCAAGTCAGTTTTGATGTCCCAATACCTTGGCATCAGGTTCATGAACTGACATTTAAAACAACAATTGACACATCAATTTGTTAATTTCAATGTAAGCTGTTATATAAAATACTTGCTACAAAAAGAATGCTCAATATACGGGGCATTGGACAGTCAGCCTTGTGTAGACACAAGGAAATACAATCTACAGAACATATTTTCTGGTACCGTCCATCAGTGGTTCGCTTCTGGAGTCAGGTCCAGGAATGGTTGTTGTGTCATAACTACACCTACAACCTTATCAATATGGATAATGTAGCTAGTGTGACTGTATTGTCAGTGTTAAGCAAGCTATCTATCTTAATAGCACCGTCAGCTTATCAAGCTAGCTATCTTTATTAATAGAAACATCAATTTCTTTTTACCTTTATTTTACTAGGCAAGTCAGTTAAGAACAAATTCTTATTTTCAATGACGGCCTAGGAACAGTGGGTTAACTGCCTGTTCAGGGGCAGAACAACAGTGTCATACCTTGTCAGCTCAGGGAACTTGCAACCTTTTGGTTACTACTCTAACCACTAGGCTACCCTGCCACCCCAGCTAAAATCTTATCTGGTTGAAGCATTGTTCCGACCAAAAAGCACATGAATGAAACAAAGTCTTATTTCTCACATCACAACTAGGAACACGTGTATGTGGCATTACACCTACAATAAGAAGATGGGATATTAGTGGCATGATGGGAAGTGTAGTCTTTCTGCCCTACCTCTGCATTCCATGTCTTCTCCAGCTCTCTCTGTGAGTCGGCCTGTTTGTAGTAGAGGGTGAGCGTCTCGCGGCAGGAGGGCGAGGGCGAGCGCAGGCTGGCACAGTCCCGCACGGAGAAACGCAGCGTCACAAAGACTCGTGGTGCTGAGAAGCGGAAGAGGAAGGGCGTGGCCAGCCAGTTGTCCTGGAGACGGGGGTTCTGGTTGACGTTGCAGACCTCAAAGGTCCGGATGAGTCTCCCCCGATCATCTAGGACACTGACCTCATCCCACTGAGAGAGCGAGAGAGAGAGGGGGTGAGAGAGGGGGGGAGAGGAGAAGACAGAGAGAGAGTTATTACTTTATGGATCACTGTATGGGACTTTCTAGGTTATCCTAGAGGTTGGATAGGTTAAGTCCAAGAAGCTTGGTGATGAGTCATTATCAGTATCACTACACCATCTGAAACTCCCTCTTCATCTGTGTATGCTGTGTGTGTTTGAAATGTGATCTCACTTAAAGTGAAAGGACGAATAAGTAGGAGTAGTTATAAAAAAAACTGTACAAAGACTTACAGGCAATACTTTTTGAATATACATTGTACATTGTACATTGGATATAAGAGAAGTATTCTTCATCGTGAAATCTGATCAACCGATAAGTACTAACACAAAGAAATCTCTATCACAAGAAGAAATATCAACACATTGAATAAGGCATATTGCTGGGATTCCCTTTGACTGAGTTCCTTGTTCACTAAACTCAGACTTGATGGTAGAGATGATAAGTGGAGCAGAGTATTCACCAGGAATATTCGTGCCTGTTGAGAAGAATGGGTAGAGTCTTTCAGTAAACGTACAGCCAGTGAAAGAGTAGATATGAAACCTGGCCTCCACATCATAAAAGAAAACCTCACCCTCCTCATAATCCACAAACACCCCAACCTTCTGGGGCTTCACTCTCAGGGACAGGTTGACCCAAAGCCCAACGTAAGCTTTGTATTCATTCATATTCCACTGCCCTACAGTCCAATATCCATCTACAGGACTTGGTGATTCATCACAATCATTCCTGTTGATGGACTCTCTAGCCACTCATAAAACACACAGACTTCCCCTTCACCTGCACCTCATAATAGAATCTCCCTGAGGAGAACCTCTTATTCCCTAATAATTATTCCCATATCTCACTTGTTTCCGGTCCTCAGACAGGATGAGTTTGGTATTCGCTGTGTGAGGGTCCAGAGTCACATCCACTGCACACCGCTGTATCCTCTTCAGATCAGCACCACACAACTTCTCCATCTCTTAATTCAGTATTTTCCAGCTGAGACACAGTACTCTTCATAGTCCCCACACACAGACCACTCTCAGACCAGTACTTGGTAGTTGGAAGGGTGGTGCAGACGGATGGAGAGCTCTGGAGGAAGAGGAGGAGGTGATCTTAAATATCTGAGAGCTGCTCCAGCTCAGTGCTTCTCATCTGTAACTCAGTGATTTCCTGCTGCTTTAAGTTTCTTCTCTATCTCCATAATGACCTCAGCCTGGCTTCTCTCAATGGAGCGCACAAGAGCACTGAAGACCTCCACAAGGTTTTTTATGCTCAGTATCTTTTATGAATCGAATGTAAGCACACCGTTGGAAATGATCTTACGACTAAGTTCAAGTATAAAACTGAGAATTTTTTTATAAGTGAGGCCCCATTGCAGTAAAAACCTCCACATTGTCTGCCATCTCTTTCTCTGCTTCTATTTTGCTGAGTTCTACTGCCTGTTGGATCTCCTTAACCTTCAGCAGTCTCTCCTGGATCATCTCCTGAACTTTACCCTTAGTCTTCCTCATCTTAGTCTTCCTCTCTCTATGGAGACAGTCTTGTGAGTCTTGTGGTCTGTCTCAGTGCAGAACTGACACACACACATCTGATCACTCCTACAGAACAACTCCAGAGGTCTCTCATGCTTCTTACACACCCTGTATTACAGGTTCTCCACAGGGTTGATCAGCTTGTGTTTCTTGAAAGAAGCAACTCTCTGATGAGGCTCCAGGTGAGTCTCACAGTAAGAGGCCAGACACACCAGGCAGGACTTCAGGGCCTTGTGCTTCCCCTCAGTGCAGACGTCACATAGTACTTCTCCAGGTTTGGAGAGGGTTGTTGTCTGGGCTTGTCCTGGGGTGATGGATGTGGCTTCAACTGGAGCCAACTTCTTGAGCTGAGCAGCCATTTCAAATGAAAGTGTTGACACGAAGCTCAGGTCTTCTGCCAAATATCTCTTTACACATTGGACACTGGCACAGGTCAGTGCTATCCCAGTATCCTCTGATACAGGCCTTGCAGTAGTTGTGTCCACATGGGATGGAGACTGGCTCAGTGAACACATCCAGACAGATAGAGCACTGGAACTGCTCTTCAGACAGGACAATGCTGGAGGAAGCCATAGCTGGGAACAGACCAAAGAACATATAAATAATGATAGTCTCTCTGAAATGTCAACAACACACTATTTATCACATCAAGGTTTTTATCATCATATTCTCTCTACTTTCTCTCTACTCACCTAAACATGTGTTGACTGTTGCTTTTCTTCCTGATGATCAAGAAAGGGGTCAAAAAATGACTGGCGACTACAGTAGGTGCAGCTGTATAGATATATTCTTGAAGTAGAAATATTGATCCTGTTCATAACATTCAGGTTTCTAGTTAAGTGTTTCACTTCAGCCAAGTGAAGTTCCTAAACCCCTCCCTACCTTCTGTTTACTAAAGAGTGCAGGGCTGATACTCTTCTCTTAAAGGAATAGAGTCCATATTCAGCTTAGATCCCCCATTCTGTTCAGTCTATCTTCTCTATAACACACTGTGAGCTGTTCATGTACTGTTCTTACTGCGTAAATACATACTTTAGAAATGATCTATTCAATACATTAGTTCATTACTTTCTTGGACTTTATAGAACCTTAAATGAAATGTATTCCAAAGTCCAAGCAGTGTTCTCTTTAATGGGTCATTATCATTATAACTGACACCATCTTCTCCCTTTGTGTGCTGTCTGTTTGTGTTGAAATCAGATGTGCTCTACATAATGTGAGGAGGAATATGGGGTCTGTATGAGTAGCTATAAATCCTGCAGGAAACAGAACAAGTAGCATATGGACAACAGACAAAACACTTTAATTTTCATAACATTATAGAATATTAACACTTGAAATTGTACAATCTGATCAATGACAGCATGCCAGCTTATTCTCTATTGAAATTAAACATATCAGCACATTCAAATTGACAGGTTTCTTTGCTTCCATGTTACTGAATTTCCTGTTCACTAAACTCAGTCAGACATGATGGGAGAGATGATAAGGGGAGCGGCCTTAGCACCAGAATGATCATAGGCTGTAGAAAACAGTGGGTGGAGTCTCTCCGTGAAGGTGCAGCCAGTGAAAGAGTAGATATGAGACCTGGCCTCCACATCATAAAAGGAGACCTGACCCACCTCATAATCCACAAACACCCCCACCTTCTGAGAGAGTGTGTGGCATTGTGTTATTATGTTGAATTTTTTATGTAAAATTTTTTCAACTTGAAAATATACTCCGAACACTTTTAGCACGGTCTGTTCAGTATGTTAGTTCATAATAACTGCAGGACTTTATGGGACCTTGAGTGGAATGTTATCCAAAGTCCAAGAAGTGTTATCTGGTTTAGCTGATGATAAGGCCTTATGAGTATCACCTTTAGCTAGCTCTCTGTGTTTAGAATTGGATGTGCTCTTCAAAAAGTGAGAGGAGGAATAAGGGGGGCGTGTATGCACGTTTTGCAAATCCTACAGGAAAAAGTTATACATGGAATAGATATACAAATATTATTTTATTATTGCAATATTAAGTATTAGCACCAGAGAAACACCGTTCACTGTGCTATCTCATCAACTTATAAGTTATCCTATACTACTAAATGTATGTAAACATTTTTACACATTCATTTTGATGACTGAATTCCATGTTCACTTCACAGTCAATCTTGATGTGAGAGATGATGAGTGGAGCTGAGTTATCACCTAAATAATTAGTACTGGTAGAGAGAAGTGGGTGGAGTCTCTCAGTGAAGGTGCAGCCAGTGAAAGAGTATATGTAGGACCTGTCTTCCGTGTCATAAAAGAAGAACTCACCGTCCTCATAATCCACAAACACCCACCTTCTGGAGCTTCTCTCTGAGGGAGAGCAGGACTCCAGACTCAGTGCGAGCTCCATAGTCATTCCCGTTCTTCAGTCCCACAGTCCAGTATCCATGTACAGGGCGAGTGGATTAAAGCCCCTCCTGTTGATGGACTCTCTAGCCACTCCTAAAGCCCAACCGGTCTTCCCTTTCATCTGCATCTCATAGTGGAATCTCCCTGAGGAGAACCCTTGCATTTTTAAACACAGGGATTAATGTCAAATCTCTCTGTGTTATTAGGAAGTTTCTGCTTTATGACTCCAAACCTCACTTGTTTCCGGTCTTCAGACAGGATAAGAAAAGGATATGCTGTATCAGGGCTCAGAGTCGCATCCACTGCACACTGACTACAGAACATCATGTTCTCTTCAGAAAGTGAGAGGAGAAATAAGGGTAATGTATTCCTAGTTTGTAAATCCAACAGGATTTGGCACAGACACAATGGACTCAAAGATACAACTCTTAAATGTTCATTGTATTATACAGTGTTATGATATCAGAGAAGAATTCATCATAATAACATTTAATAAACATATACAAATTTATTCTCTAATGAATGTACAAATATAAACACAGTCATATTGTACGTAATATGCTTTCATTTTGTGTGACTGAATTCCCTGTTCACTAAACTCAGTCAGACTTGATGGGAGAGATGATAAGAGGAGTTGTGTTGGAAGGATGATAGGCTGTAGAGAACAGTGGGTGGAGTCTCTCAGTGAAGGTGCAGCCAGTGAAAGAGTAGATATGAGACCTGGCCTCCACATCATAAAAGGAGACCTCACCCTCCTCATAATCCACAAACACCCCCACCTTCTGGGGCTTCTGTCTCAGGGAGAGGAGAACTTTAGGTTCATCATCAGCAATGTACTCCCCACGCAACAGCTCCACAGTCCAGGATCCATTTACAGGACTCAGTAGATTCACCACTTTCCTCTTTATGGACTCTCTAGCCATTCCTAAAGCCCAACACGTCTTCCCTTTCACCTGCACCTCATAGTAGAAACTCCCTGAGGAGAACCCCTCTTTTCCTAAAACACGATGATGATGTTCAAACCTCTCTGGGTTAGCCGGGAGATTCTGATTTATATTAACACACTTTACTTGTTTCCGGTCCTTAGACAGGATGAGAATTGGATTTGCTGTATCAGGGTCCAGAGTGACATCCATTGCACACTGCTGCATCCTCTTCAACTTGACTTCAGGAAACTTCTCCATCTCTTTATTCAGTGTCTTCTCCAGTTGAGACACAGTTCTCCTCAATGTCTCTACACCTAGACTGCTGTGAGCACTGATCTCAGACCAGTTCTTGGTAGGTGGAAGGGTGGTACTGAGGGATGGGGACCTCTGGAGAAGGTTTAACTGGTCGTCAATATCTGAGAGCTTCTCCAGCTCAGTGCTTCCTCTCTTTAGCTCAGTGATTTCCTGCTCCAGCTCTTCAATGAGCCCTTCAGCCCGCTTCTCTGCTGCTTTCTGCTTGTCCTCAACCACCTCAATGAGCTCAGCCTGGCTTCTCTCAATACAGCGCACCATAGCAGTGAAGACCTCCACATTGTCTGCTATCTCTCTCTTTGCATCTCTCTTGCTGAGCTCTACCGAAAGTTTGATCTCAACCTTCAGCAGTCTCTCCTGGATCATCTCCTGAACTTTACTCTTAGTCTTCCTCATCTGAGTCATCCTCTCTACATACTCTTCCTCTATGGGGACAGTATTGTGGGTCTTGTGGTCTGTCTCAGTGCAGAACTGACACACACACATCAGATCACTCCTACAGAACAACTCCAGGGGTCTCTCATGCTTCTTACACACCCTGTCTTCCAGGTTCTCCACAGGGTTGATCAGCTTGTGTTTCTTGAAAGAAGCAACTCTCTGATGAGGCTCCAGGTGAGTCTCACAGTAAGAAGCCAGACACACCAGGCAGGACTTCAGGGCCTTGTGCTTCCCCTCAGTGCAGACGTCACATGGTACTTCTCCAGGTTTGGAGAGGGTTGTTGTCTGGGCTTGTCCTGGGGTGATGGATGTGGCTTCAACTGGAGCCAACTTCTTGAGCTGAGCAGCCATTTCAGAAATGAAAGTATTGACAAAGAGATCTGGTCTCTTGTCAAATGTCTTTTTACACATTGGACACTGGCACAGGTCAGTGCTATCCCAGTATCCTCTGATACAGGCCTTGCAGTAGTTGTGTCCACATGGGATGGAGACTGGCTCAGTGAACACATCCAGACAGATAGAGCACTGGAACTGCTCTTCAGACAGGACAATGCTGGAGGATGCCATAGCTGGGAACAGACCAAAGAACATAATGTATTATAGTCTCTCTGAAATCAGTCATTCTATCTTTGAAAAAATAAATAATTATATTGTTTCGTTTCTCAGTGTGAACAAAATAGCAATACACTGTTTTATGATCACATCATATCAGACAATCTCTTTACTTTCTCTCTACTCACCTCAGCGTGTGTTGACTCTGTTCTTTCTCTTCCTCTGATCAGAAAAAGGCTCCAGTGACTGGAGACTACAGTACGTAACAGTACAGCTGCATAGATAGATTCTTTAAAGTGTAAAAGTTTGATCCTGTTCATAACATTCAGGTTTTCAGTTAAGTTTCACTTCAGCAACGTGATGTTCCTAAACCCCTCCCTACCTACTGTTTACTGACTGCAGGGCTGATACTCTGCTCTTAAAGGAATAGAGTCCATATTTAACAGCTTGGCTCTCCCATTCACGGGTGTATGTCCCTTCAGGTAGGTCCCTCCCCATTTCATTCCGTTTGCTTACATTTAAGAAAGAATTTTCAACAGAATGGGCAAAATGAATACACCCCATGTACTATTATATAGTTTCTTGTGTATAACACACTACTAACTGTCTATACATGCTTTAACTGTATATAAACAAAGGTCTTATGAAATATATATACATACTTTCTGAGTGCAACATGATATTACACAGACATTTATGCATTATTAATCAAAAACGTACAGTATATACATAGATTGTCTATATAAACAGCTCACAGTGCATTAAACATCACTGCTAATCCTAACATGGTCTTCGTGAACACACATGGTCCTACTCAAGGTTGAAGTTTTATTAGCCATATGTAGGGGATACACAAGGCATACACCGTCCAACTAAATGCTTACTGACAGGTTCCTTCTGGACAACGCAACACCAATAAGAAATAAGAAAAGATAAGAATACAAACATAAAGTTAATGGCTCAGTAGAATATAAATATATATATATTTGCATAAGTATAATACAGGAAGGCACAATTTATAGTCCAATATTTACATGTGTTTTGGGGAAGAGGGGATTGGGGGGCAAGCGTTTAATTGTGCAGTATTTAGCAATCATAATAAGAGTCTGGTAGCTGCAGTTGGGATGTGTGTTGCATGAATGTGTGTGTGTGTGTGTGTGAAGAATCAGAGCAGGTGGTCAGCAGTTGAAGTAGCCTAACTAAACACAAACATAGGTATTCGTGAGTATAGATACTGTCTTACCAACTGCAATAGGTCTACAGACTTAACTATCGTTTACCTATTGTTCTTCCAGTGTAAATATTAAGATTCGCTCAGTACAGAGAGATATTATGTGAGATCCCAACCTGTGGAATAAACACTTGACCTTATCTCATGCAAGCTAGACCACTGAGAAGGCAACACAAGAGTGTTTGATAATCCTGCACTTTGCCCATGGAACACTGAGAGAGGGTATCTCAGGCTAAATGCAGTGTTATCTAACTTCACAGGTTTTTTTCATGAACATATGCTTGACAATAATTCATGAAGTACACACAACTGCTTTTAAAATGTTAAAATCTTATCTTGGTATGTGTAAAGTCATTTACATGTCATTTGCGTGTGTGATATTAATTGCATGTTTTATGGGATGGTGCATTATTGCCATGCATCTCTCTGTCTCTGTCTCTCTCTCTGTCTCTGTCTCTCTCTCTCTCTCTCTCTCTCTCTCTCTCTCTCTCTCTCTCTCTCTCTCTGTCTCTGTATCTCTCTCTGTATCTCTCTCTGTCTCTGTCTCTGTCTCTGTCTCT
>QNTS01014010.1:12747-23497 GCA_003317085.1 Hucho hucho
CCCCCTTGTGAACATTGCAATGTCACTATTTCTATTTTTTACTTTTGAATTGTTGGTGTAAAGTACCTGTAAGCATTTCACTGTTAGTCTATATCGTTTGTTTACGAATTTCCATAAATAAAATGTGATATGTGAGTCTAGAAATGCATGGACCGGCGAGGTATCATGTTACCAAATGAGGTCCGCTGCTCAAAATCCGACACCACTCAAGATCACGCATGTAGATCTCTGCTTGCGACGCTTTGGGGAAAAGGCTAGTGGGTACACAGGGCTCTGTTCTCGACCAAACCGATCTCTTGGTGTGCTGGTCATCAGAGCAAACATCAAATGATTTTCCTGAATTCTGCCTCTCTCTTTTTTAATATTTCCAACACCTGGTTCCCCTTTGGATGCAGTGACGTTTCCTCTGCAGTCAGACGACATATTCCTGCTGAATGAGTGCTGTCCAAGGTTCCTGTTTTGAAATGGCTCCCCTCTTAATAAACACACGATGGCCTGCCATCATTTTGAAGTGTTCTATTAGAACCTATGGAAGCATATAGGCTAGCTCTCATATATTAGTTTTTTTTTTTTTTTTAAGTGGGAAATTGAATGGTGGTTATGCTTCAATACCCATTTAGATATTGATTCGATACACATTTTTTTTTTACTTTTCATTCTCAATTCATATCGGATACTGATGGTGCTCAGGAGCTGAGCTAATCGGTCTGCTGTGTGTGCACCTCTGGTACATAGAGTCCAATCTGAAATCCACAGCGAAATTATTTCATACTTGAATGACTTTACATCTCAGATTTTGAATTGTGGTATTGAGTAGAAAAACATGACTCTACAATCTATAAATTACTGAAAGTATTAATACGTTGCGTTAGTAGTTTTGGTTATGGCCTTGGCCGTGGTTTCCGTTAGCCGGCATTTGGATGATTTGATGTATTTACTATTTATAAAATTCAAGCGTTATAACTGCCGTCAGCTGATCTTTGTCTGGGAGAAGGGGAAAAAATCCCCACTGCAAGTGAATGCTATTACGCTTATTCGTTGCTGGAAATACCAGGCGATTACAAATGCATTTGACCAGTCATGCTTATCTGTCTATAGGTTAATTTTGCATAATTTAGTGGAATTAAATTGCTGTGATTTTCTTTTTTTTTTTTTCGTTTGGCTGTGATAAACATCAATGTCTATGATCTGAATCTGTGCTGCTGCTCCTCTGACAGCTCTGCTCCAGCTCCTCCGAAAGCTCAGACAGTGTTGCTCCAGCTCCTCCGACTGCTCAGCTCCAGCTCATCCGACAGCTGACAGTGTTGCTGCTGCTCCTCCGACAGCTCTGCTCCTGCTCCTCCGACAGCTCAGACTGTGTTGGTGCTGCTCCTCCGACGGTGCTGCTCCTACGACAGTGCTGCTCCAGCTCCTCCGACAGCTCAGACAGTGCTGCTGCTCTATTGAAACTTTTTATAAGCCCATCATTGCGCAACCGTTCTAAATGTAATCCGGTGTTAAGTTTAGATGGCCACTGTTTAAAGAACTACTATTTTTATTTCTCAACTGGTAATTGAAGCACGGTTCCCATTCAAGTGCATAGGCAATGGTAGGCAGGCTTCAGTGCATCACACACCACTTTGCAATGAGCTGAAGGCAGTATGTGTTTTGAAAACATACAGGTCATTCGGAAAGTATTCAGAACCCTTCACTTTATCCACATTTTATGTTACAGCCTTGTTCTAAAATGGATTAAATAGTTTCCCCCTCATCAATCTACACACAATACCCCATAATGACATCACAATACCCCATAATGACATCACAATACCCCATAATGACATCACAATACCCCATAATGACAAAGCGAAAACAGGTTTTTAGACATTTTTGCAAACATTATTCAGGTGCGTTCTGTTTCCATGGATTTTTCTACAATTTGATTGGAGTCCAGCTGTGGTAAATTCAATTGATTGGACATGATTTGGAAAGGCACACACCTGTCTACACTGTATAAGGTCCCACAGTTGGCAGTGCATGTCAGAGCAAAAACCAAGCCATGAGGTCGAAGGAATTGTCCGTAGAGCTCCGAGACAGGATTGTGTCGAAGCACCGCTCTGGGGAAGGGTACCAAAAAATGGCAGCATTGAAGGTCCCCAAGAACGCAGTGAACGCCTTCATTCTTAAATGGAAAAAGTTTGGAACCACCAAGACTCTTCCTAGAGCCTGCCGCCCGGCCAAACTGAGAAATCGGGGAGAAGGGCCTTGGTTCCTCTGTGGAGATGGGAGAACTTCCTTCTGGAAGTTTATTATTATTATTATTAAGTTATAACGAGGAAGCATTTGAGTAGGAAAACAATGTGTCATTTAAACTATCAGTTGGCCTGTCAATCACTGTGGGTGGGATTATCAGGGGAGGGGGCAGGATGTTTGCGTCACAGTTGGTAGGGTTTCAGACCTGTCCATCATTTACTGTGGGTGGGATTGTCAGGGGAGGGGGCAGGATGTTTGCATCACAGTTGGTAGGGTTTCAGACCTTTCCAGCAATCACTGTGGGTGGGACTTTGTAGATTCAATTTACATTTGAGGCAAAAACCCTAAGAGGTTGTGTTCTGTCAAGTCAATATGGGTTTCCTGTTGAGAAACCATATAGAATTGCAGGAAAATGGTTTTAAAAAATGCACACATTTTCAGGGGGAGGTCCACCAGATTATGCACCCCCACTTTTATACAACGTCAGGCGCCGATTAAAGACCGCCGGGTGTGATTGGAGAATGAAGCAAGCAGGTGTTAAACATGGGCTTTGAATAGACCTCTACGATGGATATAGGATCGACTTTATTCAGTTTGACACCTTTTTTTTTAATATAAACCTAGTCCACACTCGCTGTTCAGTCATCAAAGCACAGTAAATAGCCTTGGTGCCCGACTCAGTGGCTGTATAGGCCTATGAAACACGCAAAATAAAATAAATGTGTGCCACAAAAACAATGAGGTGGATTTCAACTCATCGTCACCACTTGCATTACATGAGACATGTACGTTCACTCACATGAGACGATGAAGCATTATGCTCTCTGTGAAAAGAAATTTGACTGCTGCCAACCACAAAAATAACACTGGTACCAAGAGGCGGGGCAGACTGACAAACCAGCAGTGTTTTTCCCTGTCATCTCTGGCTTTTTATTTATTTATTTATTTATTTATTTCACCTTTATTTAACCAGGTAGTTCTATATGATGTCATAATACACCTTTATTTAACCAGGTAGTTCTATATGATGTCATAATACACCTTTATTTAACCAGGTAGTTCTATATGATGTCATAATACACCTTTATTTAACCAGGTAGTTCTATATGATGTCATAATACACCTTTATTTAACCAGGTAGTTCTATATGATGTCATAATACAGGTAGGCCAGTTGAGAACAAGTTCTCATTTACAACTGCGACCTGGCCAAGATAAAGCAAAGCAGTGCGACAAAAACAACAACAGAGTTACACATGGAGTAAAACAAACACAGTCAATAATACAGTAGAAAAACCAATCTATATACAAAGAGTGCTAATGAGAAGATAAGGAAGGTCAGGCAATAAATAGGCCATGGTGGCGAAGTAATTACAATATAGCATTTAAACACTGGAATGGTAGGTGTGCAGTAGATTAATGTGCAAAGTAAAAATACTGGGGTGCAAAGGAGCAAGATAAATAAATATGGTAGGGGATAAGGTAGTTGGTTGGGCTATTTACAGATGGGCTATATACAGGGGCAGGGGTCTGTGAACTGCTCTGACAGCTGGTGCTTAAAAACCTCTTGGGGATTGCTGGGGCGCTAGCGCCCCAATCCCGACACTACCAGGTGAAATGCAAGGCGCCAAATTCTAAATCCAAAAGTTGAATTATTAAACAGCCACCAATATACAAGTGTTCCATACTCATCAAAAGCTCTGTTTCTTGGCAATATCACAGCGTTGTCAGATTTCAAAAAGGCTTTACGGCGCAAGCACAACATTTGATTGAGGGTAGCACCTCATATATTTTTCCCATAGCCATGAATTCATTAGCCATCACGGCACACACAACACATTTCACAGCGAAAACAAATCAATTACCTGAGGAAGACCTCAGCAGAAGTTCTTCAAAAGTGTCCAACGAAGACAATCCATGGTTCTTTTGTTAGAAAAAGTCATGTATTTTATCCATAAATCTCCATTTGGTTCGCGCGTTATAATCAGAAACTACAGCCTCCACTACTCCATTGAAACGTGACTAGAACTCGTTCATCTTATACCTATAAACTTGTCCAAGAACAATCAAACATCATTTTAAATGTATCCTTAGGAACACTTTTACGTATATTTACTATAATAATTCAACCGGAATATAAACTGGGCTCTAAAGACGGAAAAAAACACAGTGCGCGCTTGGCGAGAGCGCGCGTCCTCTCCTATTGACTTCCAAGGGGACACTTCCTGATTTCCTCTTCTTCTCTGCTCTAATTCATCCAAAACAGAACACTTTCTCGAGACTGACATCCAGAGGAACCGATCGGTACTGCATTCATATGCCCTTATATGGGCATTTTCATGAGGGAGGGGTTCCAAATGAGGCACTCTGTGAAAACCACTTTTTCCAGGACAGAAATTCCTCGGTTTCGCCTGCCATATCCGTTCTGTTTTACTCAGACAAATGGTTAACAGTTTTAGAAAATTCAGAGTGTTTCCTATCCAATGGTACCAAATATGTGCATATCCTATTTTCTGGGCCTGAATGGGAGGCATTTTACTTTGGGCACGCCAGGCTCTCCAAAACGGTCACCTCGTGCGCTCATCCCTAAGAAGTTAAAGCTGGTGAGGGAGATAAGTGTCTCCAGTTTCAGAGATTTTTGTAGTTCATTCCAGTCATTGGCAGCAGAGAACTGGAAGGAGAGTCGGCCAAAGGAGGAACTGGCTTTGGGGGTGACCAGTGAGATTTACCTGCTGGAGCGCGTGCTACGGGTTGGTGCTGCTAAGGTGACCAGCGAGCTGAGATAAGGCGGGACTTTACCTAGCAGGGACTTGTAGATGACCTGGAACCAGTGGGTATGACGACGAGTGTAAAGCGAGGGCCAGCCAACGAGAGCGTACAGGTCGCAGTGGTGGGTGGTATATGGGGCTTTGGTAACAAAAAGGATGGCACTGTGATAGACTGCATCCAATTTGTTGAGTAGAGTATTGGAGGCTATTTTGTAAATGACATCACCGAAGTCGAGGATCGGTAGGATGGTCAGTTTTACAAGGGTATGTTTGGCAGCATGAGTGAAGGAGGCTTTGTTGCGAAATAGGAAGCCTATTTTAGATTGGCGATGTTTGAGTCTGGAAGGAGAGTTTACAGTCTAACCAGACACCTAGATATTTGTAGTTGTCCACATAATCTAAGACCGAACCGTCCAGAGTAGTGATGCTGGACGGGCGGACAGGTGCGGGCAGCGATCGGTTGAAGAGCATGCATTTAGTTTTACTAGCGTTTAAGAGCAGTTGGAGGCCATGGAAGGAGAGTTGTATGGCATTGAAGCTCGTCTGGAGGGTAGTTAACAGTGTCCAAAGAGGGGCCAGAAGTATACAGAATGGTGTCGTCTGCGTGTCGAGTCTGCCGATAAGGATGTGGTGATTGACAGAGTTGAAAGCCTTGGCCAGATCAATGAATACGGCTGCACAGTAATGTCTCTTATCGATGGCGGTTATGATGTCGTTTAGGACCTTGAGTGTGGCTGAGGTGCACCCATGACCAGCTGTGAAACCAGATTGCATAGCGGAGAAGGTACGGTGGGATTCAAAATGGTCAGTAATCTGTTTGTTAACTTGGCTTTCAAAGACCTTAGAAAGGCAGGGTAGGATAGATATAGGTCTGTAGCAGTTTGGGTCAAGAGTGTCTCCCCCTTTTGAAGAGGGGGGATGACCGCAGCTGCTTTCCAGTCTTTGGGAATCTCAGACGACACGAGAGGTTGAACAGGCTAGTAATAGGGGTTGCAACAATTTCGGCAGATAATTTTAGAAAGAAAGGGTCCAGATTGTCTAGCCCGGCTGATTTGTAGGGGTCCAGATTTTGCAGCTCTTTCAGAACATCCGCTAACTGGATTTGGGAGAAGAAGAAATGGGGGAGGCTTTGGCGAGTTACTGAGGGGGGTGCAGGGCTGTTGACCGGGGTAGGGGTAGCCAGGTGGAAAGCATGGCCAGCTGTAGAAAAATGCTTCTTGAAATTCTCAATTATTGTGGGTTTATCGGTGGTGACAGCGTTTCCTATGCTCAGTGCAGTGGGCAGCTGGGAGGAGGTGCTCTTATTCTCCATGGACTTTAGTGTCCCAGAACTTTTTTGAGTTTGTGTTACAGGAAGCAAATTTCTGCTTGAAAAAGCTAGCCTTGGCTTTTCTAAATGCCAGTGTATATTGGTTCCTGACTTCCCTGAAAAGTTGCATATCACGGGGGCTGTCCAATCAATAGATCACTAGAAGATGCATATTGTTCATTGTAGCTGGAGAAGGTCATACAGACTTTTCTGACCCAGCGAATTGAAACTAAAATGTAAAAGAAGCAGAGTTTTTTTAATTTAAGAAGTGGATAAAGTAGCCGGCTTACAATGAGTCTGATTAGCTATGTAGCTGATAGCCGCGCTTATGGAAAATACTGCACATCAGAACTCTGGCCTATCGACATACCGTTAATACTGCCCTTCTCCTTCTCCAGTCAGCAGCCGGGCGCGGTGGCCTACACCCACCCTACCACCGTGGCCAGCTACACCGTACACCAGGCACCTGTGGCTGCTCACACCGTGGCAGCAGCCTACGCTCCCACCGCTGGCGCGGTTGCTGTAGCCAGGCCCGCCCCAGTTGCCGTGGCAGCCGCAGCCACCGCCGCAGCCTATGGCGGGTACCAGCCGGCGCACGCCACCGCAGACTACGGCTACGCACACCGCCAGCCGGACGTCCCACCGCCGCCTCCCCCGGTCACCTCCCAGAACTACCAGGTGGGTTACCAGGTAACTAACTGCCCAACTCCTCTGTTTTAATTCAATACAATGTTTTGAGTGTTCATTCATTTTTAGGCTAAAGCATTCTGAAATGTACCCTAGGTAATTACAAACAAGGAAACGGCTGGCAAAGAAATTGCTTTTCCCCCTAAGCACCTTTTTCTTTTTCAGAAGTGTTGCTAAGGGTCCCCATTTCAATACTTATTATGTCACCTAGGTTCAGGCGTCATTAAATTTTTTTCTCCAGACAGATCACATCAAGGTGTTGGACCTCAGACGTTCTTTTAAAGTCTGTGCCCAGATTCTGTTTGGTATTTAATCACAGAACAGCTGAATGATTGGGGGGGGGGGGGACTTAAAACTGCATCTGGTGATTTAGCTTCACCCATTACTGCTGTCAGCTGTGATCAAAACTCCTCGCAATGTCTTCAATTAGGCCTACTATGCTGCTGTGATATTAGATCGGGGCTAAATTATGTTTGAACAGCTCCGTTACGGCTAAAATCAGTTTATTACAGTCCTGCACATTCCCATGTCATTCATTTTTAACAAGGGTGAGGAAACTACCCCGATCATATGTTAACCAACCAATCAAATGTTTTTTTTTTTTTTTTTTATCCATGAACGTAGCATTATCTAGCTACTCACTTCTGGAGAAGGTTAGAGAATCAGGATTCTGTACTGAATCACTGCACTTTGTTTGACTTCTTTATGCTTTACATTTTGTTTTTTATTTTACCTCCCCGTATTGTTTTCCCCTGACTCCACTGTCTCTGTTTGCAGGACTCCTACTCCTACGTACGGTCCTCGGCCCCGGCGGTAACCTACGACCCTAAGCAGTACTACCAGCAACCCGTAGCTAGCGCTGCGGTAGCCGTACAGCCCCAACCCACTGCCGAGTCCTACTACCAGACCGCCTCCCTTAACACATCCTGGGACACCACGTGGAAGAAAACCCTACCAGGTAATGGCGACTTTACATTTACTAGTCATTCCTTTTATTTATTTTTTATTTTTTGGACATTCAATTAGTACATGTTCCTCGTACGATCCACCTCGTTAGGGCAGTGATGGATTAGACTACTTTCCTACTGCAACTCGCTGGTGGCAGACTTTGCCGGAGTCAATTATTCGAGACTCAATTTATAGAGTATAAAAGTCAAGTAAACAAGTGTAATTTCATATTAATTTAATTAGTTCCCTAACGTTAGCTAGACCTGCTAGTTCGGTTGGGGTAATGAGGTTAGTTGTGTTAGTTAAGGCCTGGGCCTTCCACCAAGCCGATAACTATAATGGAGGACGCCCGTAGGCTGCGTGACGACTGTAATGGAGGACGCCCGTAGGCTGCGTGACGACTGTAATGGAGGACGCCCGTAGGCTGCGTGACGACTGTAATGGAGGACGCCCGTAGGCTGCGTGACGACTGTAATGGAGGACGCCGTAGGCCAGGTGTCTCCAACATTTTCTAGCACGAGAGCTGCTTTATTTTACATCTTCAAATAGGCACATTCTTCTCCTCTACAACTCTTTCCCAGGTCCTTGGTGTAAAATGTGTTTTCTGTCAATATGTTTGGTAAAGTAATAGTTAATAAGTAACTCTAAGATAAACCGAAATATATGTTATGGGGCTTTTTTTTTCCTGGTTTGGAATTTATTTCTGTTTTTACTTTCAATATTAATTATTCACAGAGAAACAATGAAATGGATGTTCTGAGTCAATGTCGATGCTTAAATCACAACCAGAGACACATTCATTATTTAACCCTGTTTATTTTTATCAGTAGAGTTAAATGTCAACTAATTTTAACTTGCGTTATTATGTGCACTATGGTATCATGCACAGACTTGTTTTTTTTATCTGCAGAAAGTCAATTTGATGGAAACATTTCTGGTGGGAAAATGTGCCTCTACAAAAGAATATGTATTTTTATTTTTTCATATTTGCGTGGAACCCTAGCTATGCAGCATGTCGGCGTACAAATATTCACGTCTCTGCTTCTGCAGCTTCTAAAACAGGCTACAGCCAGGCCAGTCTGACCCCCTACACCCAGACCCAGCAGACCAGGCAGGTGACAGCCATCAAGCCTGCTGCGCCCTCCACCTTCTCCATCTACCCGGTCTCCTCCACTGTTCAGCCCGTAGCCGCCGCCTCTGTGGTCCCCTCTTACTCCCAGAGCCCCACCTACTCCACCAATGCAGTCACGTACTCTGGTAAGCACGACATGCAAGCCGTAACCAGTATGCACTACCTGCCAACTACCTACTCCACCAACGCAGTCACGTACTCCCAGAGCCCTACGTATAGTATCAACCCCGTCGCCTACTCTGGTAAGCATTCAAATACAACTACGGGTTTCAAAATTTGGGAACTTTTCCCCAAAAATTCCCTCCCAGGGTTCCAGAAATCGCGGTTGGAGTATTCCTAGAGTCTGAAGGGAATAAGCAAGGAGGAAGTCCTCCAACCAAGATTTCTGGAAAACCTCTCAGAATTTTGGGATTGTTACTGTAATTTTGTAACCAACTTCACCACTGCCTACCCAACTGTCTGGTTCGTGTCCTCTTCTAAACCTCTCCTCTTGTCCCTGTGTCCTCTTCTAAACCTCTCCTCTTGTCCCTGTGTCCTCTTCTAAACCTCTCCTCTTGTCCCTGTGTCCTCTTCTAAACCACTCCTCTTGTCCCTGTGTCCTCTTCTAAACCTCCTCTCCTCTTGTCCCTGTGTCCTCTTCTAAACCTCCTCTCCTCTTGTCCCTGTGTCCTCTTCTAAACCTCCTCTCCTCGTGTCCTCTTCTAAACCTCCTATCCACTGTTATCCATGCCCCCCAAGGCACCTCGTATTCAGGCTATGAAGCGGCGGTGTACTCTGCTGCCTCTACCTACTACCAGCAACAGCAACAGCAGCAGCAGAAACAGGCTGTGGCGGCAGTAGCAGCTTCAGCAGCCTGGACAGGCAGCTCCTTCACCAAGAAACCTCCCTTCCAGGTCATATTTCTATTAGTGTTTTTTTAAGTATGTATTTTTGTTATCTTAACTGCTTTTATTCTTAAGATTTAAAATAAATGTTGCCTCCCCCCACTTCCAGAGCAAGCAGCTGAAACCCAAGCAGCCCCCCAAACCACCACAGATCCACTACTGTGATGTCTGCAAGATCAGCTGTGCTGGACCCCAGGTGAGCTTAGAACACCTCTGTCCATCTCTAACTATAATTTACCTTAACGTATCATTATTTAGTTCCATTGTCTGCAATGGTCAGGTCACTCTGAGGGAGACGTCAGCTTAATGTCCAAACGTCAGTCACTTGTTGACATCCTGTACAATGGATTACAGTGAGCTAAAATAAATCCATCGCTGCTTCTTTTTGAGTCTTCCAAGTCTTCTTCCTAAAAATGTGTCCTTTTGGAAGTTTTTCTTGGTAAGTCCCTTCATGATTTTTGTCATTGTTGAACACCCCTCCTTTCCACTGTGTGCTGAAGTGTGAAGGTCCACCTGAACTCTGAGCTAAAACAATCTAGAGAACCAACATTTATTTTTATACGTCTCCCCTCTCCTCCACCCAGACCTACAAGGAGCACCTGGAGGGCCAGAAGCACAAGAAGAAGGAGGTGGCCCTGAAGGTCTCCCAGAGCAGCAGTAGTAGTAGTGGAGGAGGGGGCTCAGCCCGGGGGACTCAGAACCAGCTCCGCTGTGAGCTCTGTGACGTCTCCTGCACCGGGGCAGATGCATACGCTGCACACATCAGAGGGGCCAAGCACCAGAAGGTAGGC
>QNTS01014020.1:0-22579 GCA_003317085.1 Hucho hucho
GAGAGAGAGAGAGAGAGAGAGAGAGAGAGAGAGAGAGAGAGAGAGAGAGAGAGAGAGAGAGAGAGAGAGAGAGAGAGAGAGAACCTCTCTCTTAGGCTAACCACTAACAGAGCGATCCGATTGGATGATTTGGCTACAATCCTCGACCTTCATACCCAGGGATTCCCCGATCTAAAGCCCAGGTGACATCAGACATTCCGAACCACATTGAGCGCAGGTCCTGAAACTTCCCCTTTAATTCTTCACAGCTGCAGCTTGTTAAATATTTCATGGGCCCCATTTGAAATATATCAAAACCAATGAATTTTAAAACAAGGTCAGGATAACAATCCCTTTAACCCTCAGTGGCTGAGTCCCAAATGGCCCCCTATTCCCTATTATAGTGCACTACTTTTGACCAGGACCCATAGGACCGGCTCATAGGGACCTGGTCAAAAGTAGTGCACTATACATGGAATAGGATGCCATTTATAGCACAGTCAGTGTAAGAAAACCTAAAAGAAAAACTCCAAACTGCTCATATCTTTAATTAATATGCCAAAAGCTTCACTCTTTTTTTGATCCAGGGGTATGTATAAAGGGAACTTAATAATTGCTCTAAGTACATGGAAGTCTACTTAGGGAGCCAGAGATTTGCCTGCAAGGTAATCGAGGGGCAGGAATGCGCGGCTGGGAATATGGTTTTCGTGTTTTTCCTCTGGAATCTCTTGCCTCTGTAGTTAATAAGTGCTCCTGGGTCTTAACTTATTCCTGCCCAGAACGCTCCCGGAACAATCCGTTAGCAACACAGAGTTGTAGCGCAGTCACATAGAGCAGAGTGGATGAGTTACACATTATAAGTGTGTGCGTGTGTGTGTAGGTCTGTGTGGCTGTGTGTGTTTATAAGCTGGGGCTCAAACAGAGTTTTTGTACATCCACATGTTTACAAACACCAAACAAGTACTTTACTGTATATCAAGCTCAATCTAACCTCTTTCTTGCCTTCTGAACATGGTTGTTGTGAACCACCATTGCCAACCCTGACTTAGGGAGGGGAAGCTAGCTGTGCTATGCTCAGGGAGACTCACCGGTGGGGGGCAGAGCGAGGTCCAGGCTGGGGCCCTGGGCTGGAGCTTTGGAGCTGCTGTGGAGGGACCAATGGAGCGGGGCGCTGAGGTCATGAGTCCAGCCACACAGACCCTGCTCAAAGTCACACACAACACCCATGGACGGAGGGGAGGAGCTAGCTCCTGGAGAGAAAGGGTGGGAGAGGGACGGAGAAAGACACAGAGAGAGAGAGGTAGAGAGACATCAATCATCAAACATTCTACAATAACATAGAAACATAAAGTATCTATATGCAACATTTCCACACAGCATGCTAATAAACACTCACCTCTGCCTGACCGCTGGGCAGTGCTACTCTCCATTGGACCAGACAAAGTCGGCGTGGCTGTGTCAGCCAGCGTGCTGGTTTCTACGGAGGCACAACACATGAGTGTTGTCAGTTACATCCAAGATGCTCAAAATTAAACATACTCAATGTAACATACTCAATGTAACATACTCAATGAAACATACTCAATGTAACATACTCAATGTAACATACTCAATGTAACATACTCAGTGAAACAACACCGCTCTGTGAATGTGACCACAGCTTTCTGACCAATCAACAGTTTGCCCATGACTACAATTTCTCAATCTCTGCTTCTCACAGACTAGTGCTCACTCCACACAGCTAAATGAGAGTCTGAGGTCATCTCCCTCGCTCCCTCCCTCCCGTCCTCCCTCCCTCCCCCTCCCAGACGAGGTGACAGGTTGAGCCAGGCGGTGATAGCCCAGTCATGTTGTATCTCTTAGCCCAGACATCTCCCTCCCTCCATCGGTCTCGACCGTCTCCACCTCCATCCACAGCCCAGTCAGACCAGTGGCTGGGGCCCTGTCAGGACAGGCCAGACACCACTGGCTCCATGGGTGATGAATGGGCCTAGCTAGTTCACCTTCAAGTGGATGATCACACACACACACGAGCATGCAATTACACACACACACAGATACATGCGAGTACGCACGCACGCACACACACACACACACAGAGACAGACAGACAGACACACACACACTCCTTCCAGCGGCACATGGTCTACAGACTGCATTAGGAATGTTATCAGCGATAAGTGGCCATGTTATTGGGACCAGATGGGACAAACCTGGTTTGGGTCATCTCTGCTGTCTAACCACAATCTAACCAAGGTCCTAATCATATTATCATACACCGATGGCCCCATATATCGCATCATGGGAATTTGTGGAAACTCTGTTCCAGGCTCTGTTCCAACAGTTTGGGAACCACTGCCTTAGAGTATACTGTACATTCAACTTGTGCTTACTGATCATTTCTATGTAAAAATGTGTATCCAAGATGGCAAAACCTTTTTTTCCAAGCATTCATACTTTCCCCAAGATGTCATTTGGGAGAGTGCAATGACTAGAGAGAGACACCAAACTCAAACATCTGGGAAGCAAGACTGCTAGTGCAGAATCTGGATGCATCTGCAGTCCAAAAACATAGCTGCTAGCTAATAGCTACATCAGTGTAATGATGCTTCCTGGGCATGGCTAGCACTGTTAGCGTTTAGCGGCGTTTGAGAAACACAGACGACAACAAACATGGAGGGAAGTTGATGTCGTTGTCCACATTAGGACAGATTGAAACGAGTCCTGCTGGGACTGAGGCTGTCCTAATATGGACCCCATAGTTGATTGATCCTTTGACATTTTACCGCGACACAACTGCTTGTGAGGGAAAAAATGAAACGGATGAAATGAATGAAACGAACACAGCCGGACGTCTGGCGCTGTGGAAAAACACAACTAAAATAGCGCTACATGAAAGAATAGTGCCCAGCTGTTGAAGTCTCTGACTGCGTGACATTAGCCTAACGTTAATGTCACACCCTTTACTGAGGCAATTAGTTGGCCGATCAGATTTTAATCACCAAGGAGCTATGGGGACCCCACACCGGCAATACGTTAACCCCCTACTCCTCCCTAACCTTTTTCACATCCGAGGACCGTGTATCCTGTTATTTTATCCCCCTTAGCGCAAGCCATTCTTTTAAGCCATTGCATCTCTGTGCTTTAAAATGTCAGGCCTTGTGACAGTGGAAACGGCTTGACCTTTGTGGGGTGTGACAGGGGTGTGTGTGTGCCTGTGTGTGCGTGTATGACAGAGGTGTCAGGGGTAACGGGAGAGAGACGAGGAGCTCTGACCTGTCTGCCTCTCCACTCCTTGACATGTGTGAGGAAACAGCTACAGAGCTGCACCGAGAGGCCGGCCCTTATACAGTATCTCTGTACCTTTCTCCTTGTGCAGAAGTCCTCCTCGTGCAGGAGGGCCTCCTCGTGCAGCAGAAGCAGGAGAAGGCCTAAACGTGCAGGGAGAGGATCCCCTCATGCAGGAGAAGGCCTCCTTATTCAGGTAGAGAGTTCCCTCATGCATCAGAAGGCCTCATGCATTAGAAGGCCTACTCATGCAGGGAGAGGGACCCTCATGCAGGAACAGCCCCTTCAAATCAAATTTGATTTGTCACATGCGCCGAATACAACAGGTGAATACAATTCACCTTACAGTGAAATGCTTACTTACAAGCCCTTAACCAGCAATGCTTTAAGACGTTTTTTAATAAAAAAAGTGTTAAGTAAAAAGAATTAAAGTTAAAAATTAAAAATAAAAGTAACAAATAATTAAACAGCATTAGTAAAATAACAATAGCGAGGCTATATACAGGGGGTACCGGTACAGAGTCAATGTGCAGTCGAGGAGGATGAGGAAGCGCTGCACTTCAGACTGGAAAGTACATAGTAGGAAGGCTGTTTTAGGATCTTCTCAGTCCTCTATCTATGTTATGTCATTTACTGTGATCTAAAATGCAAAACCGATCCTAAATCAGCAGTCCTACTCTGAGACGCTTGATACAAACGGCACCAGGGGAACTGTCATGTTACAGAGAATACACTGAACAGCCCCTCCCCCTTTCTCACAGCTCTCAATCCCCCCCAGCCCCCTACTCCGCTCCTTCTCTTCTGGAAAACAGCCATAGCTCTCTCCGAAGAATCTGACTCAGCAAAATATGAGCAAGAAAGAAATGTCAATTATGTAAAGAGCCTCTGTAAAACGCACAAACACACACCTGCCCGCCCACACGCACACACACACACACACACCCACACCCATTAAACCAGCGCAACTGTCAAATGCACGCTTCTTTGCAATTTCGGCGCTCTTCTATTTTCAAAACCTAGCTCCAGGATTGGTAATTTACCTGGCTTATATGAGCTTGCTTGTGCTGAGGTGGGAGGGGTGTCAATATTTTAGCTGTGACCTTAAAAACGTGCGCCAAAGTGCCAATTTCAGGCAGCGCTCGTGGGGATATTTAAGACCAACCAAAAGCTGTTTTAGCAATAACACGGTTGTTTATGGCATGGATTTTGACAGCAGAAGTGTAGCCTTTCCAGCCATGACGCACAGTGCCCATATGCACATGGAACAACAGATATGTACTTTTTGTGCCCGTAAAACTCGCATTCAGAAACACACACAAAAAAGTTTTTTTCCCATTTCATTTAATTAAAAACCAAGCATAGCCTCCCCTGCACTCAATGAAGGCATAGTTTTTTTGTCCTGCCCAATGCATTTTTTTTTGTCCTGCTCAATCCTTTCGCTCACTGTGAAATAAATCTTAATCACCAAAGCTTTATTAAAACATCAAGTTTGGGAGCAGCAAAACAGTGAGCGGACATCCCCTTTTAATCTATGTACTATTGTACATTACTTTAGCCAGCTTATGTTATTATTTTGGATGTGCGTAAAAACCCCTCCACGCAGGCTATACGCCCATCATGGAAAGATAGATTAGATAATCCGATGACAATCGTAATTAGAAACATTTAAATTAGGAACCTGTAACAATTGCTTGTTTTCTGTTTTGTTGATTAAAAAACAAGCCCTTATAGGCTACCCTTAACCTACTATAACGAAAGCTGGTTCAACAGCAACATGTATGGTGTCTTTCTTATCCTGGCCATGCATTAGCCAAGTAGGCTATCCATAAAATGTTTCTAAATGTTTTCTTATTTTTTTTATTTAACCTTTATTTAACTAGGAAAGTCAGTTAAGAACAAATTCTTATTTACAATGACGACCTACATTGCTGTTGAACCAGCTTTCATAGTAGGGTAAGGGTAGCCTATAAGAGCTTGTTTTTTAATAAAACAAAACAGAAAACAAGCAATTGTTACAGGAACCTAATTTAAATGTTTCTAAATACGATTGTCACCGGATTATCTCATATAGGAACAGATATAGCCCTTGGTTCACTCCAGACCTGACTGCCCTTGACCAGCACAAAAACATCCTGTGGCGTACTGCATTAGCATCGAATAGCCCCCGTGATATGCAGCTTTTCAGGGAAGTTAGGAACCAATATACACAGGCAGTTAGGAAAGCTAAGGCTAGCTTTTTCAAACTGAAATTTGCCTCCTGTAGCACAAACTCCAAAAAGTTCTGGGACACTGTAAAGTCCATGGAGAATAAGAGCATCTCCTCCCAGCTGCCCACTAATTGAGAATTTCAATAAGCATTTTTCTACGGCTGGCCATGCTTTCCACCTGGCTACCCCTACCCCAGTCAACAGCCCTGCACCCCCCAGAGCAACTCGCCAAAGCCTCCCCCATTTCTCCTTCACCCAAATCCAGATAGCTGATGTTCTGAAAGAGCTGCAAAATCTGGACCCCTACAAATCAGACGGGCTAGACAATCTGGACCCTCTCTTTCTAAAATGATCGGACAAAATTGTTGCAACCCCTATTACTAGCCTGTTCAACCTCTCTTTCGTATCGTCTGAGGGGGGAGACACTCTACACCCAAACAGCTACAGACCTATATCTATCCTACCCTGCCTTTCTAAGGTCTTCGAAAGCCAAGTTAACAAACAGATCACCGACCATTTCGAATCCCACCGTACCTTCTCCGCTATGCAATCTGGTTTCCGAGCTGGTCATGGGTGCACCTCAGTCACGCTCAAGGTCCTAAACGATATCATAACCGCCATCGATAAGAGACAATACTGTGCAGCCGTTTTCATCGACCTGGCCAAGGCTTTCGACTGTCAATCACCACATTCTTATCGGCAGACTCAACAGCCTTGGTTTCTCAAATGACTGCCTCGCCTGGTTCACCAACTACTTCTCTGATTGAGTTCAGTGTGTCAAATCGGAGGGCCTGTTGTCCGGACCTCTAGCAGTCTCTATGGGGGTGCCACAGGGTTCAATTCTTGGGCCGACTCTCTTCTCTGTATACATCAATGATGTCGCTCTTGCTCTGATCCACCTCTATGCAGACGACACCATTCTGTATACTTCTGGCCCTTCTTTGGACACTGTGTTAACTAACCTCCAGACGAGCTTCAATGCCATACAACTCTCCTTCCGTGGCCTCCAACTGCTCTTAAATGCAAGTAAAATTAAATGCATGCTCTTCAACCGATCACTGCCCGCACCTGCCTCCTTCACTCATGCTGCCAAACATACCCTCGTAAAACTGACTATCCTACCGATCCTTGACTTCGGCGATGTCATTTACAAAATAGCCTCCAATACTCTACTCAAGAAATTGGATGCGGTCTATCACAGTGCCATCCGTTTTGTCACCAAAGCCCCATATACTACCTACCAATGCGACCTGTATGGTCTCGTTGGCTGGCCCTCGCTTCATACTTGTAGCCATACCCACTGGCTCCAGGTCATCTAAGTCTTTGCTAGGTAAAGCCCCGCCTTATCTCAGCTCACTGGTCACCATAGCAGCACCCACCCGCAGCACGCGCTCCAGCAGGTACATTTCACTGGTCACCCCCAATGCCAATTCCTCCTTTGGCCGCCTTTCCTTCCAGTTCTCTGCTGACAATGACTGGAACGAACTGCAAAAATCACTGAAGCTGGAGACTCATATCTCCCTCACTAACTTTAAGCTCCAGCTGTCAGAGCAGCTCACAGATCACTGCACCTGTACATAGCCCATCTGTAAATAGCCAATCCAACTACCTCATCCCCATACTGTATTTATTTATGTATCTCTACTTCATCTTCTGCACATCTATCACTCCAGTGTTTTAATTGCTAGATTGTAATTACCTCGCCACTATGGCCTATTTATTGCCTTTACCTCCCTTATCTTACCTCATTTGCACACACTGTATATAGATTTTTTTAATACTGTATTATTGACTGTATGTTTGTTTTACTCCATTTGTAACTCTGTGTTGTTGTATGTGTCGAACTGCTTTGCTTTATCTTGGCCAGGTCGCAGTTGTAAATGAGAACTTGTTCTCAACTAGCCTACCTGGTTAAATAAAGGTGAAATAAATAAATAAATATATCTTTCCATGATGGGCATATAGCCTGCGTGGAGGGTTAACTGCCTTGTTCAGGGGCAGAACGACAGATTTTTACCTTGTCAGCTCAGGCCCAGAGGGAGTAGTGAGCAGTGATAGACCACAGGGCTTTCGGTTAATGTCCCAACGCTTTAACCGCTAGGCTACCTGCCGCCCCTGAAATTGTTCACTCTTAGTCATCATGCATTATTCACAATGCACATAGGCCTACCTGCAGTGCATAGGCAACTCTGTTCGGCTTGTATACATCCCCATTCCAAAGAGCTCATCTTGTCCAGTTAGCAAAGATGCACTCCTCCAAACGCATTCAAATGATTCAGTCCTATAACGCCATATCAACGGTAGGCTCAGGCTATATATTGCTTATTGAGAACGTGCCTCACATATACAATACAATTCACAGGAGGCTATTATTATTATTATGCGTAAAGGCCTTTATTCATTTGACGCCAATTACAACAACGTTGACTGTCAACACTCCAAACATATTGAGCAAACACTAGCTGTTTATTTATTTTTTTACTGTTGCTATTACTCATTACTGTAGCCTGTGCTATTCAATCCATAGGAAAATAATATTCCATGCCACCAGCCTAATTGTAGTTGATGACAACGCAACCTGAGACAACAGCATGCAGTATTAAGCCATGAAATGTGTTGACAGGCCAATTTATTTATTCATCAAAACCCAGAATGTTATTCATATTTTTCATTAATTCATAATTAATCAACATTATTTTTTTAAATCTGCCCAAATATGTCAAACTTTTTTTGTTCTTCTTGTGATGTATATAAAGTGTAAATTGAATACATTTCAACTCTATATCTGACATGGTGTCTTCTTTTACAGGGGGCTATTTTTAAGCCCATAACCATGTGTGTGAGGTGTATACTTTTGTTTCAAAGTAGATTTGTTTAAGATTACCGAGAAGCACTCTGTGTGACCCTGATTTAGCCCACTGCAGTAAAAGGTTAAAATAGAGCCCAATATGTCCTTGAAGACTGTAAAACAAAGCCTAAGAGAAACTTCCGAAGTTGATCTTGAAAGAAGACAGAAGAGATATCCAGGCAGAGTTTTGTGTCTGAAGCGTGTGTGTGTGTGTGTGTGTGTGTGTGTGTGCATAAGTGTGTACTGTATGTGGTGTGTGTGTAAGAAATGAGCAAAGAGCCTGGAATGGAGAGCAGAGAACGGAGAGGGGGAGTGTGTGATGAGAAACAGAAGAGGAGAGTGGAGGAAGAAAGAAGAACAAAAACATTTACAGACCCACGCACTATGCCTAAGGGTGGGAACAGAGAGAGGAGAGGAGAGAACAGAGCCATGTGTAGGATTTAACAGTGAAAGAGTGAGAGAGCGAGAAAGCGAGAGCGAGAGAGAGAGAGGGAGAGAGAGGGAGAGAAAGAGAGAGAAAGAGAAAGAGAGGGAGATAGTTGGGAGAGCGAGTGAGAGACAGAGAGAGGTAAAGAGAGACAGATACAGAGCGAGGAGAGAAAGAGAGAGAATAAGAGCGAGAATGAGAAAGAGAGGTGGTGGGAGCAAAAGATTTACAATCCTCCCTCCTGTGTTACGAGGCACAGCACTCCAACCCTCCCACTCACGCACTGTGAACACTTGTGGACCAAATGCTCCGTTGAACACCAGTGTGGTGTTAAACTACTCCATCTCTCTGGGATATCCTCCATGTCCAATAAAGTGAAGCCTGTGACGGATTGCTTTAACACAGGGCTTTCACCTGGTCTCAATGCCTTTTACATGTGGCAGGGTTAACATCGGGATGGCTGTGGCCTCAAGGTGAAGGGTTGCCGGTGTGAATCCTTGTGGCTATGTTTAGACCCCACTGGGGGCAGCAGCAGGACGTGATGGGGTGAGGAGGGAGTGACATAGGACAGCAAGGAGAGAGAGAGAGATGTAGGTGTGGGTGTGGTACTGAGGGTCCCCTAACAAAGGGCACTAGCCTGTCATTCTGACAGAGAGAGTGCGTGTGTGTGTTTGTGTCCTCTTGTTCTGTGTTAATGGAGGGTTCTGGCCTTGTTTCTCCTCTCTAATGGCGTAGTGAGTGAGTCAGAGAAGAGTGGGATGAAATACGAAGAGGTCTACATCCTCCTTATACTACCGAACAGGGTTGTGTACCTTACGGACGCACACGCACACGCACACGCACACACACAAGCTCTTCCCTAACACTGACTACAGTGTGTAGGCGTAGAGGCTTCAGCACAGATGTCCTGTGTCGGCCCATTAGGAGCCATTATAGTGCCTGTCTGTGTGTGTTTATGTGTATGTGTTGAACATCCTAGTCAGGGTGGGAACAGAGAGAGGAGCCTAGAACCAGCTCAGGGGAGATGAGGTGTGTGTACTGTATGCTTGCAGTGAGGGTGTGTGTGTTTGTGTGACAGGTGGAGCCGAGGTGTGTGTGTGTGTGTGTGTGTGTGTGTGTGTGTGTGTGTGTGTGTGTGTGTGTGTGTGTGTGTGTGTGTGTAGGTGTTGAGCCCACTGTCTGGTGCTGTAGCTCAGGTGTCCTGCGTAGGCCCAGAGGGAGTAGTGAGCAGTGATAGACCAGATGTGTCTACTGCCTCACATCTGGATAGCAGACCATACCAGCAGTGTATGCGTGCACGGTACCCTTGGGACAGATTCCTCAAAACCCATCCAACCCTTTCTCCACTCCCTGTAACTTTAACCTTCACTCTTTCCAAGACTCCCCTGATTTTTCCACTTCCACTTGCTTTCCAACTCCCAAATCGTGTATCCAGTAGACTCACAGATGATATCTAGTACGCACACGCCCACACACTTTTTAAAAATATACACTACCGTTCAAAAGTTTGGGGTCATTTATAAATGTCCTTGATTTTGAAAGAAAAGCACATTTTTTGTTCATTAAAATAACATCAAATTTATCAGAAATGCAGTGTAGACATTAAGGTTGTAAATGACTTTTGTTGATGGAAACGGAAGATTAATGGAATATCTACATAGGCGTACAGAGGCCCATTATCAACAACCATCACTCCTGTGTTCCAATAGCACGTTGTGTTAGCTAATCCAAGTTAGTAATTTTAAAAGGCTAATTGATCATTAGAAAACCTTTTGCAATTATGTTAGCACAGCTGAAAACTGTTGTTCTGATTAAAGAAGCAATACATCTGGCCTTTAGACTAGTTGAGTATCTGGAGCATCAGCATTTGTGGATTCGATTACAGGCTCAAAATGGCCATTCTTCTGAAACTAGTCAGTCTATTCTTGTTCTGAGAAATTTTAATTTTTATTTATTTATTTCACCTTTATTTAACCAGGTAGGCAAGTTGAGAACAAGTTCTCATTTACAACTGCGACCTGGCCAAGATAAAGCAAAGCAGTTCGACACATACAACAACACAGAGTTACGCATGGAGTAAAACAAACATACAGTCAATAATACAGTAGAAAAAAACCAAATCTATATACAAAGAGAGCAAATGAGGTAGGATAAGGAAGGTAAGGCAATAAATAGGCCATGGTGGCAAAGTAAATTACAATATAGCATTTAAACACTGGAATGGTAGATGTGCAGTAGATGAATGTGCAATGTAGAAAAACTGGGGTGCAAAGGAACAAGATAAATAAATAAATACGGTAGNATCCTACCGATCCTCGACTTCGGTGATGTCATTTACAAAATAGCCTCCAATACTCTACTCAACAAATTGGATGCAGTCTATCACAGTGCCATCCGTTTTGTTACCAAAGCCCCATATACCACCCACCACTGCGACCTGTACGCTCTCGTTGGCTGGCCCTCGTCGCCATACCCACTGGCTCCAGGTCATCTACAAGTCCCTGCTAGAAAAGTCCCGCCTTATCTCAGCTCGCTGGTCACCTTAGCAGCACCAACCCGTAGCACGCGCTCCAGCAGGTATATCTCACTGGTCACCCCCAAAGCCAATTCCTCCTTTGGCCGACTCTCCTTCCAGTTCTCTGCTGCCAATGACTGGAACGAACTACAAAAATCTCTGAAACTGGAGACACTTATCTCCCTCACCAGCTTTAAGCACCAGCTGTCAGAGCAGTTCACAGACCCCTGCACCTGTTTATAGCCCATCTGTAAATAGCCCAACCAACTACCGTATTTATTTATTTATCTTGTTCCTTTGCACCCCAGTTTTTCTACATTGCACATTCATCTACTGCACATCTACCATTCCAGTGTTTAAATGCTATATTGTAATTTACTTTGCCACCATGGCCTATTTATTGCCTTACCTTCCTTATCCTACCTCATTTGCTCTCTTTGTATATAGATTTGGTTTTTTTCTACTGTATTATTGACTGTATGTTTGTTTTACTCCATGCGTAACTCTGTGTTGTTGTATGTGTCGAACTGCTTTGCTTTATCTTGGCCAGGTCGCAGTTGTAAATGAGAACTTGTTCTCAACTTGCCTACCTGGTTAAATAAAGGTGAAATAAATAAATAAAAATTAAAATTTCTCAGAACAAGAATAGACTGACTAGTTTCAGAAGAATGGCCATTTTGAGCCTGTAATCGAATCCACAAATGCTGATGCTCCAGATACTCAACTAGTCTAAAGGCCAGATGTATTGCTTCTTTAATCAGAACAACAGTTTTCAGCTGTGCTAACATAATTGCAAAAGGTTTTCTAATGATCAATTAGCCTTTTAAAATTACTAACTTGGATTAGCTAACACAACGTGCTATTGGAACACAGGAGTGATGGTTGTTGATAATGGGCCTCTGTACGCCTATGTAGATATTCCATTAATCTTCCGTTTCCATCAACAAAAGTCATTTACAACCTTAATGTCTACACTGCATTTCTGATAAATTTGATGTTATTTTAATGAACAAAAAATGTGCTTTTCTTTCAAAATCAAGGACATTTATAAATGACCCCAAACTTTTGAACGGTAGTGTATATTTTTAAAAAGTGTGTGGGCGTGTGCGTACTAGATATCATCTGTGAGTCTACTGGATACACGATTTGGGAGTTGGAAAGCAAGTGGAAGTGGAAAAATCAGGGGAGTCTTGGAAAGAGTGAAGGTTAAAGTTACAGGGAGTGGAGAAAGGGTTGGATGGGTTTTGAGGAATCTGTCCCAAGGGTACCGTGCACGCATACACTGCTGGTATGGTCTGCTATCCAGATGTGAGGCAGTAGACACATCTGGTCTATCACTGCTCACTACTCCCTCTGGGCCTACGCAGGACACCTGAGCTACAGCACCAGACAGTGGGCTCAACACCTACACACACACACACACACACACACACACACACACACACACACACACACACACACACACACACACACACACACCTCGGCTCCACCTGTCACACAAACACACACACCCTCACTGCAAGCATACAGTACACACACCTCATCTCCCCTGAGCTGGTTCTAGGCTCCTCTCTCTGTTCCCACCCTGACTAGGATGTTCAACACATACACATAAACACACACAGACAGGCACTATAATGGCTCCTAATGGGCCGACACAGGACATCTGTGCTGAAGCCTCTACGCCTACACACTGTAGTCAGTGTTAGGGAAGAGCTTGTGTGTGTGCGTGTGCGTGTGCGTGTGCGTCCGTAAGGTACACAACCCTGTTCGGTAGTATAAGGAGGATGTAGACCTCTTCGTATTTCATCCCACTCTTCTCTGACTCACTCACTACGCCATTAGAGAGGAGAAACAAGGCCAGAACCCTCCATTAACACAGAACAAGAGGACACAAACACACACACGCACTCTCTCTGTCAGAATGACAGGCTAGTGCCCTTTGTTAGGGGACCCTCAGTACCACACCCACACCTACATCTCTCTCTCTCTCCTTGCTGTCCTATGTCACTCCCTCCTCACCCCATCACGTCCTGCTGCTGCCCCCAGTGGGGTCTAAACATAGCCACAAGGATTCACACCGGCAACCCTTCACCTTGAGGCCACAGCCATCCCGATGTTAACCCTGCCACATGTAAAAGGCATTGAGACCAGGTGAAAGCCCTGTGTTAAAGCAATCCGTCACAGGCTTCACTTTATTGGACATGGAGGATATCCCAGAGAGATGGAGTAGTTTAACACCACACTGGTGTTCAACGGAGCATTTGGTCCACAAGTGTTCACAGTGCGTGAGTGGGAGGGTTGGAGTGCTGTGCCTCGTAACACAGGAGGGAGGATTGTAAATCTTTTGCTCCCACCACCTCTCTTTCTCATTCTCGCTCTTATTCTCTCTCTTTCTCTCCTCGCTCTGTATCTGTCTCTCTTTACCTCTCTCTGTCTCTCACTCGCTCTCCCAACTATCTCCCTCTCTTTCTCTTTCTCTCTCTTTCTCTCCCTCTCTCTCCCTCTCTCTCTCTCGCTCTCGCTTTCTCGCTCTCTCACTCTTTCACTGTTAAATCCTACACATGGCTCTGTTCTCTCCTCTCCTCTCTCTGTTCCCACCCTTAGGCATAGTGCGTGGGTCTGTAAATGTTTTTGTTCTTCTTTCTTCCTCCACTCTCCTCTTCTGTTTCTCATCACACACTCCCCCTCTCCGTTCTCTGCTCTCCATTCCAGGCTCTTTGCTCATTTCTTACACACACACCACATACAGTACACACTTATGCACACACACACACACACACACACACACACACGCTTCAGACACAAAACTCTGCCTGGATATCTCTTCTGTCTTCTTTCAAGATCAACTTCGGAAGTTTCTCTTAGGCTTTGTTTTACAGTCTTCAAGGACATATTGGGCTCTATTTTAACCTTTTACTGCAGTGGGCTAAATCAGGGTCACACAGAGTGCTTCTCGGTAATCTTAAACAAATCTACTTTGAAACAAAAGTATACACCTCACACACATGGTTATGGGCTTAAAAATAGCCCCCTGTAAAAGAAGACACCATGTCAGATATAGAGTTGAAATGTATTCAATTTACACTTTATATACATCACAAGAAGAACAAAAAAAGTTTGACATATTTGGGCAGATTTAAAAAAATAATGTTGATTAATTATGAATTAATGAAAAATATGAATAACATTCTGGGTTTTGATGAATAAATAAATTGGCCTGTCAACACATTTCATGGCTTAATACTGCATGCTGTTGTCTCAGGTTGCGTTGTCATCAACTACAATTAGGCTGGTGGCATGGAATATTATTTTCCTATGGATTGAATAGCACAGGCTACAGTAATGAGTAATAGCAACAGTAAAAAAATAAATAAACAGCTAGTGTTTGCTCAATATGTTTGGAGTGTTGACAGTCAACGTTGTTGTAATTGGCGTCAAATGAATAAAGGCCTTTACGCATAATAATAATAATAGCCTCCTGTGAATTGTATTGTATATGTGAGGCACGTTCTCAATAAGCAATATATAGCCTGAGCCTACCGTTGATATGGCGTTATAGGACTGAATCATTTGAATGCGTTTGGAGGAGTGCATCTTTGCTAACTGGACAAGATGAGCTCTTTGGAATGGGGATGTATACAAGCCGAACAGAGTTGCCTATGCACTGCAGGTAGGCCTATGTGCATTGTGAATAATGCATGATGACTAAGAGTGAACAATTTCAGGGGCGGCAGGTAGCCTAGCGGTTAAAGCGTTGGGACATTAACCGAAAGCCCTGTGGTCTATCACTGCTCACTACTCCCTCTGGGCCTGAGCTGACAAGGTAAAAATCTGTCGTTCTGCCCCTGAACAAGGCAGTTAACCCTCCACGCAGGCTATATGCCCATCATGGAAAGATATATTTATTTATTTATTTCACCTTTATTTAACCAGGTAGGCTAGTTGAGAACAAGTTCTCATTTACAACTGCGACCTGGCCAAGATAAAGCAAAGCAGTTCGACACATACAACAACACAGAGTTACAAATGGAGTAAAACAAACATACAGTCAATAATACAGTATTAAAAAAATCTATATACAGTGTGTGCAAATGAGGTAAGATAAGGGAGGTAAAGGCAATAAATAGGCCATAGTGGCGAGGTAATTACAATCTAGCAATTAAAACACTGGAGTGATAGATGTGCAGAAGATGAAGTAGAGATACATAAATAAATACAGTATGGGGATGAGGTAGTTGGATTGGCTATTTACAGATGGGCTATGTACAGGTGCAGTGATCTGTGAGCTGCTCTGACAGCTGGAGCTTAAAGTTAGTGAGGGAGATATGAGTCTCCAGCTTCAGTGATTTTTGCAGTTCGTTCCAGTCATTGTCAGCAGAGAACTGGAAGGAAAGGCGGCCAAAGGAGGAATTGGCATTGGGGGTGACCAGTGAAATGTACCTGCTGGAGCGCGTGCTGCGGGTGGGTGCTGCTATGGTGACCAGTGAGCTGAGATAAGGCGGGGCTTTACCTAGCAAAGACTTAGATGACCTGGAGCCAGTGGGTATGGCTACAAGTATGAAGCGAGGGCCAGCCAACGAGACCATACAGGTCGCATTGGTAGGTAGTATATGGGGCTTTGGTGACAAAACGGATGGCACTGTGATAGACCGCATCCAATTTCTTGAGTAGAGTATTGGAGGCTATTTTGTAAATGACATCGCCGAAGTCAAGGATCGGTAGGATAGTCAGTTTTACGAGGGTATGTTTGGCAGCATGAGTGAAGGAGGCAGGTGCGGGCAGTGATCGGTTGAAGAGCATGCATTTAATTTTACTTGCATTTAAGAGCAGTTGGAGGCCACGGAAGGAGAGTTGTATGGCATTGAAGCTCGTCTGGAGGTTAGTTAACACAGTGTCCAAAGAAGGGCCAGAAGTATACAGAATGGTGTCGTCTGCATAGAGGTGGATCAGAGCAAGAGCGACATCATTGATGTATACAGAGAAGAGAGTCGGCCCAAGAATTGAACCCTGTGGCACCCCCATAGAGACTGCTAGAGGTCCGGACAACAGGCCCTCCGATTTGACACACTGAACTCAATCAGAGAAGTAGTTGGTGAACCAGGCGAGGCAGTCATTTGAGAAACCAAGGCTGTTGAGTCTGCCGATAAGAATGTGGTGATTGACAGTCGAAAGCCTTGGCCAGGTCGATGAAAACGGCTGCACAGTATTGTCTCTTATCGATGGCGGTTATGATATCGTTTAGGACCTTGAGCGTGACTGAGGTGCACCCATGACCAGCTCGGAAACCAGATTGCATAGCGGAGAAGGTACGGTGGGATTCGAAATGGTCGGTGATCTGTTTGTTAACTTGGCTTTCGAAGACCTTAGAAAGGCAGGGTAGGATAGATATAGGTCTGTAGCTGTTTGGGTGTAGAGTGTCTCCCCCCTCAGACGATACGAAAGAGAGGTTGAACAGGCTAGTAATAGGGGTTGCAACAATTTTGTCCGATCATTTTAGAAAGAGAGGGTCCAGATTGTCTAGCCCGTCTGATTTGTAGGGGTCCAGATTTTGCAGCTCTTTCAGAACATCAGCTATCTGGATTTGGGTGAAGGAGAAATGGGGGAGGCTTTGGCGAGTTGCTCTGGGGGGTGCAGGGCTGTTGACTGGGGTAGGGGTAGCCAGGTGGAAAGCATGGCCAGCCGTAGAAAAATGCTTATTGAAATTCTCAATTAGTGGGCAGCTGGGAGGAGATGCTCTTATTCTCCATGGACTTTACAGTGTCCCAGAACTTTTTGGAGTTTGTGCTACAGGAGGCAAATTTCAGTTTGAAAAAGCTAGCCTTAGCTTTCCTAACTGCCTGTGTATATTGGTTCCTAACTTCCCTGAAAAGCTGCATATCACGGGGGCTATTCGATGCTAATGCAGTACGCCACAGGATGTTTTTGTGCTGGTCAAGGGCAGTCAGGTCTGGAGTGAACCAAGGGCTATATCTGTTCCTATATGAGATAATCCGGTGACAATCGTATTTAGAAACATTTAAATTAGGTTCCTGTAACAATTGCTTGTTTTCTGTTTTGTTTTATTAAAAAACAAGCTCTTATAGGCTACCCTTACCCTACTATGAAAGCTGGTTCAACAGCAATGTAGGTCGTCATTGTAAATAAGAATTTGTTCTTAACTGACTTTCCTAGTTAAATAAAGGTTAAATAAAAAAAATAAGAAAACATTTAGAAACATTTTATGGATAGCCTACTTGGCTAATGCATGGCCAGGATAAGAAAGACACCATACATGTTGCTGTTGAACCAGCTTTCGTTATAGTAGGTTAAGGGTAGCCTATAAGGGCTTGTTTTTTAATCAACAAAACAGAAAACAAGCAATTGTTACAGGTTCCTAATTTAAATGTTTCTAATTACGATTGTCATCGGATTATCTAATCTATCTTTCCATGATGGGCGTATAGCCTGCGTGGAGGGGTTTTTACGCACATCCAAAATAATAACATAAGCTGGCTAAAGTAATGTACAATAGTACATAGATTAAAAGGGGATGTCCGCTCACTGTTTTGCTGCTCCCAAACTTGATGTTTTAATAAAGCTTTGGTGATTAAGATTTATTTCACAGTGAGCGAAAGGATTGAGCAGGACAAAAAAAAATGCATTGGGCAGGACAAAAAAACTATGCCTTCATTGAGTGCAGGGGAGGCTATGCTTGGTTTTTAATTAAATGAAATGGGAAAAAAACTTTTTTGTGTGTGTTTCTGAATGCGAGTTTTACGGGCACAAAAAGTACATATCTGTTGTTCCATGTGCATATGGGCACTGTGCGTCATGGCTGGAAAGGCTACACTTCTGCTGTCAAAATCCATGCCATAAACAACCGTGTTATTGCTAAAACAGCTTTTGGTTGGTCTTAAATATCCCCACGAGCGCTGCCTGAAATTGGCACTTTGGCGCACGTTTTTAAGGTCACAGCTAAAATATTGACACCCCTCCCACCTCAGCACAAGCAAGCTCATATAAGCCAGGTAAATTACCAATCCTGGAGCTAGGTTTTGAAAATAGAAGAGCGCCGAAATTGCAAAGAAGCGTGCATTTGACAGTTGCGCTGGTTTAATGGGTGTGGGTGTGTGTGTGTGTGTGTGCGTGTGGGCGGGCAGGTGTGTGTTTGTGCGTTTTACAGAGGCTCTTTACATAATTGACATTTCTTTCTTGCTCATATTTTGCTGAGTCAGATTCTTCGGAGAGAGCTATGGCTGTTTTCCAGAAGAGAAGGAGCGGAGTAGGGGGCTGGGGGGGATTGAGAGCTGTGAGAAAGGGGGAGGGGCTGTTCAGTGTATTCTCTGTAACATGACAGTTCCCCTGGTGCCGTTTGTATCAAGCGTCTCAGAGTAGGACTGCTGATTTAGGATCGGTTTTGCATTTTAGATCACAGTAAATGACATAACATAGATAGAGGACTGAGAAGATCCTAAAACAGCCTTCCTACTATGTACTTTCCAGTCTGAAGTGCAGCGCTTCCTCATCCTCCTCGACTGCACATTGACTCTGTACCGGTACCCCCTGTATATAGCCTCGCTATTGTTATTTTACTAATGCTGTTTAATTATTTGTTACTTTTATTTTTAATTTTTAACTTTAATTCTTTTTACTTAACACTTTTTTTATTAAAAAACGTCTTAAAGCATTGCTGGTTAAGGGCTTGTAAGTAAGCATTTCACTGTAAGGTGAATTGTATTCACCTGTTGTATTCGGCGCATGTGACAAATCAAATTTGATTTGAAGGGGCTGTTCCTGCATGAGGGTCCCTCTCCCTGCATGAGTAGGCCTTCTAATGCATGAGGCCTTCTGATGCATGAGGGAACTCTCTACCTGAATAAGGAGGCCTTCTCCTGCATGAGGGGATCCTCTCCCTGCACGTTTAGGCCTTCTCCTGCTTCTGCTGCACGAGGAGGCCCTCCTGCACGAGGAGGACTTCTGCACAAGGAGAAAGGTACAGAGATACTGTATAAGGGCCGGCCTCTCGGTGCAGCTCTGTAGCTGTTTCCTCACACATGTCAAGGAGTGGAGAGGCAGACAGGTCAGAGCTCCTCGTCTCTCTCCCGTTACCCCTGACACCTCTGTCATACACGCACACACAGGCACACACACACCCCTGTCACACCCCACAAAGGTCAAGCCGTTTCCACTGTCACAAGGCCTGACATTTTAAAGCACAGAGATGCAATGGCTTAAAAGAATGGCTTGCGCTAAGGGGGATAAAATAACAGGATACACGGTCCTCGGATGTGAAAAAGGTTAGGGAGGAGTAGGGGGTTAACGTATTGCCGGTGTGGGGTCCCCATAGCTCCTTGGTGATTAAAATCTGATCGGCCAACTAATTGCCTCAGTAAAGGGTGTGACATTAACGTTAGGCTAATGTCACGCAGTCAGAGACTTCAACAGCTGGGCACTATTCTTTCATGTAGCGCTATTTTAGTTGTGTTTTTCCACAGCGCCAGACGTCCGGCTGTGTTCGTTTCATTCATTTCATCCGTTTCATTTTTTCCCTCACAAGCAGTTGTGTCGCGGTAAAATGTCAAAGGATCAATCAACTATGGGGTCCATATTAGGACAGCCTCAGTCCCAGCAGGACTCGTTTCAATCTGTCCTAATGTGGACAACGACATCAACTTCCCTCCATGTTTGTTGTCGTCTGTGTTTCTCAAACGCCGCTAAACGCTAACAGTGCTAGCCATGCCCAGGAAGCATCATTACACTGATGTAGCTATTAGCTAGCAGCTATGTTTTTGGACTGCAGATGCATCCAGATTCTGCACTAGCAGTCTTGCTTCCCAGATGTTTGAGTTTGGTGTCTCTCTCTAGTCATTGCACTCTCCCAAATGACATCTTGGGGAAAGTATGAATGCTTGGAAAAAAAGGTTTTGCCATCTTGGATACACATTTTTACATAGAAATGATCAGTAAGCACAAGTTGAATGTACAGTATACTCTAAGGCAGTGGTTCCCAAACTGTTGGAACAGAGCCTGGAACAGAGTTTCCACAAATTCCCATGATGCGATATATGGGGCCATCGGTGTATGATAATATGATTAGGACCTTGGTTAGATTGTGGTTAGACAGCAGAGATGACCCAAACCAGGTTTGTCCCATCTGGTCCCAATAACATGGCCACTTATCGCTGATAACATTCCTAATGCAGTCTGTAGACCATGTGCCGCTGGAAGGAGTGTGTGTGTGTCTGTCTGTCTGTCTCTGTGTGTGTGTGTGTGTGCGTGCGTGCGTACTCGCATGTATCTGTGTGTGTGTGTAATTGCATGCTCGTGTGTGTGTGTGATCATCCACTTGAAGGTGAACTAGCTAGGCCCATTCATCACCCATGGAGCCAGTGGTGTCTGGCCTGTCCTGACAGGGCCCCAGCCACTGGTCTGACTGGGCTGTGGATGGAGGTGGAGACGGTCGAGACCGATGGAGGGAGGGAGATGTCTGGGCTAAGAGATACAACATGACTGGGCTATCACCGCCTGGCTCAACCTGTCACCTCGTCTGGGAGGGGGAGGGAGGGAGGACGGGAGGGAGGGAGCGAGGGAGATGACCTCAGACTCTCATTTAGCTGTGTGGAGTGAGCACTAGTCTGTGAGAAGCAGAGATTGAGAAATTGTAGTCATGGGCAAACTGTTGATTGGTCAGAAAGCTGTGGTCACATTCACAGAGCGGTGTTGTTTCACTGAGTATGTTACATTGAGTATGTTACATTGAGTATGTTACATTGAGTATGTTTCATTGAGTATGTTACATTGAGTATGTTACATTGAGTATGTTTAATTTTGAGCATCTTGGATGTAACTGACAACACTCATGTGTTGTGCCTCCGTAGAAACCAGCACGCTGGCTGACACAGCCACGCCGACTTTGTCTGGTCCAATGGAGAGTAGCACTGCCCAGCGGTCAGGCAGAGGTGAGTGTTTATTAGCATGCTGTGTGGAAATGTTGCATATAGATACTTTATGTTTCTATGTTATTGTAGAATGTTTGATGATTGATGTCTCTCTACCTCTCTCTCTCTGTGTCTTTCTCCGTCCCTCTCCCACCCTTTCTCTCCAGGAGCTAGCTCCTCCCCTCCGTCCATGGGTGTTGTGTGTGACTTTGAGCAGGGTCTGTGTGGCTGGACTCATGACCTCAGCGCCCCGCTCCATTGGTCCCTCCACAGCAGCTCCAAAGCTCCAGCCCAGGGCCCCAGCCTGGACCTCGCTCTGCCCCCCACCGGTGAGTCTCCCTGAGCATAGCACAGCTAGCTTCCCCTCCCTAAGTCAGGGTTGGCAATGGTGGTTCACAACAACCATGTTCAGAAGGCAAGAAAGAGGTTAGATTGAGCTTGATATACAGTAAAGTACTTGTTTGGTGTTTGTAAACATGTGGATGTACAAAAACTCTGTTTGAGCCCCAGCTTATAAACACACACAGCCACACAGACCTACACACACACGCACACACTTATAATGTGTAACTCATCCACTCTGCTCTATGTGACTGCGCTACAACTCTGTGTTGCTAACGGATTGTTCCGGGAGCGTTCTGGGCAGGAATAAGTTAAGACCCAGGAGCACTTATTAACTACAGAGGCAAGAGATTCCAGAGGAAAAACACGAAAACCATATTCCCAGCCGCGCATTCCTGCCCCTCGATTACCTTGCAGGCAAATCTCTGGCTCCCTAAGTAGACTTCCATGTACTTAGAGCAATTATTAAGTTCCCTTTATACATACCCCTGGATCAAAAAAAGAGTGAAGCTTTTGGCATATTAATTAAAGATATGAGCAGTTTGGAGTTTTTCTTTTAGGTTTTCTTACACTGACTGTGCTATAAATGGCATCCTATTCCATGTATAGTGCACTACTTTTGACCAGGTCCCTATGAGCCGGTCCTATGGGTCCTGGTCAAAAGTAGTGCACTATAATAGGGAATAGGGGGCCATTTGGGACTCAGCCACTGAGGGTTAAAGGGATTGTTATCCTGACCTTGTTTTAAAATTCATTGGTTTTGATATATTTCAAATGGGGCCCATGAAATATTTAACAAGCTGCAGCTGTGAAGAATTAAAGGGGAAGTTTCAGGACCTGCGCTCAATGTGGTTCGGAATGTCTGATGTCACCTGGGCTTTAGATCGGGGAATCCCTGGGTATGAAGGTCGAGGATTGTAGCCAAATCATCCAATCGGATCGCTCTGTTAGTGGTTAGCCTAAGAGAGAGGTTCTCTCTCTCTCTCTCTCTCTCTCTCTCTCTCTCTCTCTCTCTCTCTCTCTCTCTCTCTCTCTCTCTCTCTCTCTCTCTCTC
>QNTS01014024.1:40798-55958 GCA_003317085.1 Hucho hucho
TGTGTGTGTGTGTGTGTGTGTGTGTGTGTGTGTGTGTGTGTGTGTGTGTGTGTGTGTGTGTGTGTGTGTGTGTGTGTGTGTGTGTGTGTGTGTGTGTGTGTGTGTGTGAGAGAGAGTGAGAATTATAGAATGTATGAGTATTGTAGAATTTGAGTGTGATGTGTAAACATTTCCATCTGTCCCTCCAAGCCTGCAGTAATGCCGCCACAGATGTGGTGTTCCTGATCGATGGTTCTAAGAGCGTGCGTCCAGAGAACTTTGAGCTGGTCAAGAAGTGGATCAACCAGATTGTAGACAAACTGGACGTCTCCGAGACCAAGGCTCATGTTGGACTGGTCCAGTACTCCAGCTCTGTCAAACAGGTGTGTGTGTTTTTTTAATAACATGAGATTACAGGATTACATGGTGAGGTTCACTTTATTTATTTATTATTGTGAGAAACCTTTGACTAACTGTGATAACACAACCTCCTCATCCTCCCCTCCTCCCGTCTCAGGAGTTCCCTCTGGGTCGTTACAACAACAAGAAGGACCTGAAGGACGCGGTGAAGAAGATGGCCTACATGGAGAGGGGGACCATGACAGGCCAGGCCCTGCGCTACCTGACCGACAGCAGCTTTGCGCCAGCCGGTGGGGCACGGCCCGGGGTCGCCAAGGTCGGCATCGTGTTCACCGATGGACGCAGCCAGGACTACATCGGAGACTCCGCCAAGAAGGCCAAGGAGCAAGGTGAGGGAGGAAAGAAGGGAGAGTGTTTAAGTGTGTGTGAACAGATGTGTGAATGCATGTATAGTCATCTACTGTGGATCCACTCTGCATGATGTATTAAAGTGTGTGTGTGTATCTGTCTAATCATGGTCTTTCTACTGCCCACCCTCCCGCTCTACCCCCCCTCGCTCTCTCCCTCCCCTACTCTCTCCCCCCACTCCCCTCTCTCCCTCCTCACTCTCTCCCCTCCCCCCCACTCTGTCTCTCTCTAGGTTTTAGGATGTATGCTGTGGGCGTGGGTAATGCTGTAGAGGATGAGTTGAGGGAGATAGCATCACAGCCAACAGGAGAACACTACTTCTACACTGCAGACTTCAAAGCCATGACAGCCATCGCTAAGAAGCTGCAGATCAACATCTGTCAAGGTCTGACACACACAAATACACATGCACACACACCAACACGCATTCACACACACACCTGTTTGACAGAGCTGGAGTACTGGACCAGTCCAACGTGAGCCTTGGTCTCTGAGACACGATCTGGTTGATCTACTTCTTGACCAGCTGCAAGGTTCACTGGATGCACACTCTTAGAACCATCGATTAGGAACACCACGTCTGGGGAGGGGGGATGAGGGGTATTAAACAAATACACATCACACTCAAAACTCTGCACTACACATATATTTAATAATTCTCTCTCTCTCTCTGATTTAATCACACACACAGAATGTCTTCCCTGCTCATAAAGTAAATCTCCACTACCCTATGTGACTATGCTGTCTGTCTTTACAGAGGAGGACCCATGTGAATGTGACTCTGTCGTTAAGTTCCAGAAAAAAGTAGAAGAAGCCTTACAGGCACTAACGAAAAAACATATCCTTTACCAGAGTGTGACAGTACGGTAAAAGTGTTGTGTTACTACTGTGTTACATCTGTCTTGCTGTAGTTTCCTTGACTCTGATTTCACTGGAGGGCGTGTCGAAGAGGATCGCTGCACTGGAGAACAAGATTGTCTGAGGATACACACACATACCCCAAACACCCCCCACAACACACACCCTGTTTTTACTTCCTGTTGAGTCTGAAGAGGAGCTTATGACCTCTGAGTTGACCCCCGCCCCATTTCTCTTTAGCACGCCTCTCTCTCTGCCTCACCTTGTCCATCACTGGGTTTCCTGGAGATGGAGCACCGGTCGCCATGGTAACCCATCTTCTGTCTGTGCCTCTGAAAGTCTCCCCCCCCATAGGCAGCCTGTGTGTGCGTTAATAAAAGTCTTCCCTCATAGGGAACCGGTGTTTGTAACACTGAAGGGTCCTATCTTTAAGGCGGCCTGTGTGTGCGCAATGTATAGTCTTCCCCCATAGGCGGCCTGTGTGTGCACTCTGTTAAGTCTTCCCCAAAGGCAACTTGTGTCTCGTCATTCCCAGTGGAAAAGGACATCAGTTCCATCGATCATTTTGTTATGTGTCTCTCCTTGCATCTCTCACTCTCATCTCTTCCTTTCCCCTGTTGTCACCATACGAAGGTATCTATTTTGTATGGAATATATATATAAAGGTAATTTAATATAAGATTGGTCTTAAAGATACATGTGTTGATGATTTTTTTATTTTCCTAAATAAAGACATTTCAGGAAGTATACATTGTTAATATAAGTGGAGAAGGTATGATACAACTGAAGCCATCATGATCATGAGCTACACAGTGTGAGGAACAGTGCTTACTGGGAGTACTGAAAATCAAATCAAATTTTATTTGTCACATTCACATGTTTAGCAGATGTTATTGCGGGTGTAGCAAAATGCTTATGTTTCTAGCTCTAACAGTGCAGTAATATCTAACAGTAATAGCTAACAATTTCACAACAATACACACAAATCTAAAGTAAAGGACTGGTATTAAGAATATATAAATATTTGGGAGAGCAATGTCAGAGCGGCATAGTATAAGATACAGTAGAATAGGATAGAATACAGTATGTACATATGAGATGAGTAATGCAAAATATGTAAACATTATTAAAGTGACTAGTGTTCCATTATTAAAGTGGACAGTGATTCCAAGTCTATGTATATAGGGCAGCAGCCTCTAATGTGCTAGTGATGGCTATTTAACTTTATTTAACAGTCTGATGGCCTTGAGATAGAAGCTGTTTTTCTCTCGGTCTCTCGGTCCCAGCTTTGATGCATCTGTACTGACCTCACCTTCTGGATGATAGCGGGGTGAATAGGCAGTGGCTCGGGTGGTTGTTGTCCTTGATGATCTTTTTGGCCTTCCTGTGACATCGGGTGCTGTAGGTGTCCTGGAGGGCAGGTAGTTTGCCCCCCGGTGGTGCATTGGGCAGACCACACCACCCTCTGGAGAGCCCTGCGGTTGCGGGCGGTGCAGTTGCCGTACCAGGCGGTGATACAGCCTGAAAGGATGCTCTTAATTGTGCATCTGTAAAAGTTTGTGAGGGTTTTAGGTGCCAATCCAAATTTCTTCAACCTCCTGAGGTTGAATAGGCGCTGTTGCGCCTTCTTCGCCACACTCTGTGTGGGTGGACCATTTCAGTTCGTCTATGATGTGTACACAGAGGAACTTGAAGCTTTCCACCTTCTCCACTGCAGTCCCGTCGATGTGGATAGGGGGGTGCTCCCTCTGCTGTTTCCTGAAGTCCACTATCAGCTCCTTTGTTTTGTTGACGTTGGGTGAGAGGTTATTTATCTGGCACCACACTCCCAGGGCCCTCACCTCCTCTCTGTAGGCTGTCTCGTCAATGTTGGTAATCAGGCCTACTACTGTTGTGTCGTCTGCAAACTACTGTTGTGTCGTCTGCAACTCTGATTGAGTTGGAGGTATGCGGGCCATGCAGTCATGGGTGAACAGGGAGTACAGAAGGGGGCTGAGGATGCATCTTGAGGACGCATCCATCCAGCCCCAGTGTTGAGTATCAGCAAATTGGAGGTGTTTTTTCCTACCTTCACCACCTGGGGGTGGTCCGTCAGGATGTCCAGGACTTAGTTGCACAGGGCGGGGTTCAGACCCAGGGCCTCAAGCTGAATGATGAGCTTGGAGGTTACTATGGTGTTGAATGCTGAGCTAGAGTCAATGAACAGCATTCTTACATAGGTATTCCTCTTGTCCAGATGGGATAGGGCAGTGTGCAGTGCGATTGCATCGTCAGTGGATCTATTGGGGCGGTAAGCAAATTGAAGTGAGTCTAAGGTGTCAGGTAAGGTAGAGGTGATATGATCCTGACTAGTCTCTCAAAGCACTTCATGATGACAGAGGTGAGTGCTACTGGGCAATAGTCATTTACAGTTGAAGTCGGACGTTTACGTACACCTTAGCCAAATACATTTCAACTCTTTTTTCACAATTTCTGACATTTAATCCTAGTAAAAATTCCCAGTCTTAGGTCAGTTAGGATCACCACTTTATTTTAAGATGTGAAATGTTAGTAGAGAGAATGAGAGAATGATTTATTTCAGATTTTATTTCTTTCATCACGTTCCCAGTGGGTCAGAAGTTTACATACACTCAATTAGTATTTGGTAGCATTGCCTTTCAATTGTTTAACTTGGGTCAAACGTTTTGGATAGCCTTCCACAAGCTTCCCACAATCAGTTGGGTGAATTCTGGCCCATTCCTCCTGACAGAGCTGGTGTAACTGAGTCAGGTTTGTAGGCCTCCTTGCTCGCTTTGTGATGGCCACTCCAATACCTTGACTTTGTTGTCCTTAAGCCATTTTGCCACAACTTTGGAAGTATGCTTGGGGAAGACCCATTTGCGACCAAGCTTTAACTTCCTGACTGATATATCCACATAATTTTCCTTCCTCATGATGCCATCTATTTTGTGAAGTGCACCAGTCCCTCCTGCAGCAAAGCACCCCCACAACATGATGCTGCCACCCCCGTCCTTCACGGTTGGGATGGTGTTCTTCGGCTTGCAAGCCTCCCCCCTTTTTCCTCCAAACATAACGATGGTCATTATGGCCCAACAGTTCTATTTTTGTTTCATCAGACCAAAGGACATTTCTCCAAAAAATACGAGCTTTGTCCCCATGTGCAGTTGTAAACCGTAGTCTGGCTTTTTTATGGCGGTTTTGGAGCAGTGGCTTCTTCCTTGCTGAGTGGCTTTTCAGGTTATGTCGATATAAGACTCCTTTTACTGTGGATATAGATACTTTTGTACCAGTTTCCTCCAGCATCTTCACAAGGTCCTTTGCTGCTGTTCTGGGATTGATTTTCACTTTTCCCACCAAATTACGTTAACCTCTCAGAGACAGAACGCGTCTCCTTCCTGAGCGGAATGACGGCTGCGTGGTCCCATGGTGTATATACTTGCGTACTATTGTTTTTACAGATGAACGTGGTACCTTCAGGCATTTGGAAATTGCTCCCAAGGATGAACCAGACTTGTGTAGGTCTACAATTATTTTTCTGAGGTCTTGGCTGATTTCTTTTGATTTTCCTATGATGTCAAGCAAATTGGCACTGAGTTTGAAGGTAGGCCTTGAAATACATCCACAGGTACACCTCCAATTGACTCAAATTAGGCTAATTTACATATCAGAAGCTTCTAAAGCCATGACATCATTTTCTGGAATTTTCCAAGCTGTTTAAAGGCACAGTCAACTTAGTGTATGTACACTTCTGACCCACTGGAATTGTGATACAGTGAATTATAAGTGAAATAATCTGTCTGTAAACAATTGTTGGAAAAATTACTTGTGTCATGCATTTAACCGACTTGCCAAAACTATAGTTTGTTAACAAAAATTTGTGGAGTGGTTGAAAAACGAGTTTGAATGACTCCAACGTAAGTGTATGTAAACTTCCGACTTCAACTGTAGCTCTGTTACCTTTGCTTTCTTGGGTACAGGAACAATGGTGGACATCTTGAATGTGGGGACAGTAGACTGAAACTCCAGCCAGCTGGTCTGCGCATGCTCTGAGAACGCGGCTAAGGATGCCGTCTGGCCCGGAGCCTTGTGAGGATTAACACGCTTAAATGTCTTACTCACGTCGGCCACGGAGAAGGAGAGCCCACAGTCCTTGGTAGCGGGCCTCGTCAGTGGCACTGTGTTATCCTCAAAGCGGGCGAAGAAGGTGTTTAGCTTGTCCGGAAGCAAGACGTCGATGTCTTTGACTTGGCTGGTTTTCTCTTTGTAGTCTGTGATTTTCTGTAGACCCTGCCACAAACGTCTTGTGTCTGAGCCGTTGAATTGCGACGCCACTTTGTCTCTATACTGACGTTTTGCCTGTTTGATTGACTTTCGGAGGGAATAACTACACTGTTTGTATTCAGCCATATTCCCAGTCACCTTGCCATGGTTAAATGAGGTGGTTCGCGCTTTCAGTTTTGCGCGAATGCTGCCATCTATCCACGGTTTCTGGTTAGGGTAGTTTTTAATAGTCACAGTGGGTACAACATCTCCTATACACTTCCTGATAAACTCAGTCACTGTATTCATCAATATTATTCTCTGAGGCTACAGGGAGCATATCCCAGTCCTCGTGATCAAAACGATCTTGAAGCGTGGATTCCGATTGGTCAGACCAGCGTTGAATAGTTGAGTGTTTTAGCGGCGCGAGTACTACAGTCAATGTGTTGATAGAACTTAGGCAGCCTTTTTCTCAAATTTGCTTTGTTATAATCTCTAGCTACAATAAATGCGGCCTCAGGATATGTGGTTTCCAGTTTGCATATAGTCCAGTGAAGTTCTTTGAGGGCCGTCGTGGTATCGACTAGAGGGGGGATACACACGGCTGTGACTATAACCGAAGAAAATTCTCTTGGGAGATAATACGGTCGGCATTTGACTGTGAGGTATTCTATGTTGGGTGAACAAAAGGACTTGAGCTCCTGTATGTTGTCACAATCACACCATGAGTCCCGGAGAGATATTTATTCCTGTCTGTACGATGAACTGAGAACCCAACTGGCTGATCGGACTCAGACAGTATATCACGAGACATGTTTCTCTGAAACAGAGTATGTTACAATCCTTGATGTCTCTCTGGAAAGAAATACTCGCCCTGAGCTCGTCAACTTTATTATCCAGAGACTGAACATTAGTGAGTAATATACTCGGAAGCGGTGGGTGGTGTTCTCGCCTCCTAAGTCAGACTAGAAGACCACTCAGAGTACCTCTCCGCCGGCGGTGTTTTGGATCGGCCTCTGGAATCAGTTCAATTGCCCTGGGGGGACGAACAATGGATCAGATTCGGGAAAGTTGTATTCCTGGTCGAAATGCTGGTAGTGCTGATGAGTTACCGCCGTTCTGATATCCAATAGTTCTTCCCAGCTGTATGTAATAACACAAAAAAATGATCAGCTAATAATGTAAGGAATAACACATAAAAAAACAAAATACTGCAAAATTTCCTAAGAACTAGAAGCGTGGCAGCCCTCTGTCTGCGCCATTTTCCAACTTTTTCCCCAATTGAAACACACATGCAGTGTGAGAAACAGTGGTTTCTGGGAGTACTGAATACATACACACACACACGCACGCACGCACGCACGCACGCACGCACAGTCCCCCCTCTGGGGGAGGACATAAAGGTAGAGGTGCTGAGAATAAAGGTTGCTGTGTCCTCACGCTCTACTTTCATGGACCCCAAACACTACACCGAAAGGCAGTCTACCCCATAATTAGAATTTCAACAGCAGCAAGTATCAAAGTGTAATATTCATATGTGTAAACATACTGAATTGTAACTGGATGCATTTTACCGCTGTATCATACTGTGCTATGATTGGTTAAGACCACCCGGATGGTTAGGTCATGGTCAGTTGATCATGGTTGGAGATACGAGAACTTGCCTGTTGTAATTAGCTAATAAAAATCTACGTTAAGAAATATCCTATAGTACTGCATTTTATCATTTTGTACAAAGCGTACAAAACAAGACATGGTGTCAGAAGTGGGATCTGGCTATGTCGATAGCTTTGTCCAGCGTTAGCTCAGACCCAACATTCAAAAGTTTCTCACTCACTCATGGCGAGTGTATTCCAAATACAATACAGTCCCGGACCATCTCATCCTTGTTTGCATAATCAGTCTTTCACAAGCAGACGCAGCTCAGTCACAAACTGTTCAAAAGACTCGCTAGCTCCCTGTACTTTCTCATGGAATTTGTACCTAGCAAAAATCGTATTGGTCTTCGGTACAACGTATGCTTCAAAACGATCGTAGTATATTTTCAGTACCTTTGATTCAGCCTCGGTAAATGTCCATGTGTTGTAAATATCTCTCCTTTTTCACCGATCCAGAGGAGCAGGTAGCTGCACTTTTCCTCTTCTCCCCTTTCCTTCAGAGGACCCGTGAACATTAGCTCCACATGCTGTTTGTACTTACGCCATGCATCGGCTAAGTTTGTAGACTCCCAGTCCATTCGAGGTGAAGGAACTCCTGCAAAATCCATCTTGTAAGACCTTTTACTCTGACACCATGATGCATCACATGAACAAGCAGTGCACGCAGTCAGGCAGACATCAAAGCACACCTCTGGGGCCCAGAGAGGGCATTTTAGAACAGAGACAACTCCAAAACAGAGCGACACAGACTCAAAACATGTGGATATTGTGGATACAAAGTGCATGGCGAACAAGGTAATTGCCCAGCTAAAAGGCAAACAGTGTACTAAATGTGGAAAATGGAATCACTTTGCAAAAGTATGCAGAGCTTACCGTGGAAAAACAGTACACGCAGTGAGTGAAGATGAAATGCCAATCAGAGTCAAACGTTGATGAACTGTTTATTTATTCAGTGACACAGAAAAGTCAAATATCTGAGACAGAGCAAGCCTTTGCTGACATTGAGATAGGAACACAAGGCACAGAGCTAAAGTTCAAACTAGACACTGGTGCACAAGTTAACATTATTCCTCTGAATAAGTACCGCAGCTTGACATCTGAGTGCGAGCTACAGCCCACCATGCGCAGACTGACTGGTTATGGTGGTGAACAGCTCCCAGTAAAAGGCACATGCACTTTCAAATGTAAACACAAGGAAAGTGACATGATGTTGGACTTTTACGTTGTTGACACTCGAGCACCTGCAGTGCTAGGTCTTAAAGCATGTTTAGACATGGACCTCATCAAGCTAGTTTTATCAGTGACAGCACCAGTAGAGACAGAAAATGTACTGGAGGAGTTTGTTGATGTTTTTACAGGAATAGGAGTATTCCCAGGAGAATGTACCATTCACCTTGACCCAGAAGCAACCCGTGGTCTACCCACAGAGAACGATTCCCCTTGCTCTCCGTGCCCGTCTGAAGAAAGAGTTACAGAACCGACTGACTGGGTAAACACGTTAGTGGTGGTGGAAGAACCACGCACAGGCAAGCCCTGAGTATGTCTCGCCCCAAGAGACTTGAACAAGGCTTTTATCAAATGCCCCCATTACCCTTTACCGTCGCTAGATGGCATCACACACAAGCTAGCGGGAGCACACTACTTCAGTGTCATGGACGCTAGATCAGGCTACTGGGCTATCAAGCTCACAGAAGAGTCATCTAAGCTCACAACATTCAACACACCGTTTGGATGCTACAGGTTCCGTCGCCTGCCTTTTGGGATTATCTCAGACCAAGACGAGTTTCAGCGAAAGATCGACAAAGTGTAGGAAGGCCTCGACGGAGTTGTGGCAATTGTGGACGATATCCTTGTCTATGGTCGAACCAAAGAGGAGCACGACCGAAACCTCCGCGCGATGCTGCAAAGGTCACGCGAGAGAGGAGTCCGGCTCAACCCCGAGAAGAGCACAGTCGGCGCTACAGAGGTCAGCTACTTCGGACATCTTCTCACAGCGAATGGAGTCAAGCCAGATCCACAGAAGATCTCAGCCATAAAAGAAATGGAAGCCATCAAAGAACTGTGCAGAGCTGGAAACAGTGCTTGGCATGGTCAACTACTTAGCCAAGTTCGCACCCAGCCTCTCCAATGCTAATGCACCCCTGCGTCAACTGCTAAAGCAGTCCAATGAGTTTCTCTGGGACAAGCAACACGACATTGCTTTCCAGAGTGTGAAAGACTTGATCACGAGAGAACCAGGACCAATCCTTGCCTACTACGACCCCAACAAAGAGCTCAGACTCCAAGTGGACGCGTGGAAGTATGGACTAGGTGCAGTGCTACTGCAAGAAGGAAAGCCCATCGGCTACGCTTCCAAGTCCTCACAGACTGTGAGATCAACTACGCTCAAATCAAAAAGGAGCTCTACGCCATTCTGTTCGGATGTAAACGTTTCCATCAGTACGTATATGGACGACAAGTTATTGTGGAATCCAACCACAAGCCCCTTGAGTCAATCATGAGGAAACCACTAGCAGCAGCCCCGCCAAGGCTACAGAGAATGATCCTTCAACTACAAAAATACGACTTCACAATCACTCACCGTCCAGGCAAAGACATCCCTGTCGCAGACACACTCTCCAGGAAGTTTCTTACCTACAAGGACAGCAGCCTCAGTGAAGGCATGGACATGCAAGCGCACACTGTGTACAGCAACTTACCAGTTAGTGACACAAAACTGAAGGAGATCCAAGCAGAAACAGAAAATGACTCAACTCACACAGCTGAGAAAAGTCATACAGGATGGATGGCCTGAGGAGAGGAGAAAATGAACTATCACAGATCAACTGAATAATTTTCAAAGGAGAGAAAATTATTATTCCTACCCGTCTCAGAGAAGAGATTTTGACAAAGATCCATGCTGGGCACATGGGCATGGAAAAGTGCAAACAGAGAGCACGGGACATTTTGTTTTGGCCCAGAATGTGCAAACAAATAGAGGACATTGTTGGTAAATGTGCCATCGGGTTCGAACGACGCCCCTCAAACACCAAAGAGCCAATGTTACCTCACTGTATCCCAGACCGACCCTGGCAGGTCGTGGCAAACGATCTGTTCACCTGGAACAACGAGGACTACATCGTAACAGTGGACTACTACAGCAGATACTTTGAACTCGACAAGCTTCACAGCACCACATCTGCAACTGTGATACACAAGCTGAAAGCAGCTTTTGCCAGGCATGGCATTGTAGAGACTTTAATATCTGACAATGGGCCCTGTTACAAATCAAATGAGTTTGAATCATTCATAAAAGCATGGGAGTTCACACGTCACCACAAGTCCACATTACCCTCAAAGTAACGGCCTTCCTGAAAAATCTGTGCAGATTGCTAAATCACTTATGGACAAAGCAAAAGCAGACAAGGGAGACCCCTACCTCAGTCTCCTTGAATACTGCAACACTCCAGTTGACAACTTGAAATCACCAGCCCAGCTGTTAATGAGCCGCAGACTTCGCTCAATCCTTCTCAGCACCAACCAGCAGCTGAAACCTGAGGTCGTCAGCTACAAGGAAATGCATGAAAAACGTGCACAGAGACAACAACAAAAGCGATACTACGACAGGTCAGCTAGACCACTGCCACCACTGATCGACGGAGAGTCAGTTAGAATCCAGGAGCATGGCCTCTGGAAGCCAGCAGTCGTCATCCAGCCAGCTGACACTGAACGTTCATATCACGTCCGCAACGCAGAAGGAGCGGTGTACCGCCGCAATCGTCGTCACCTTCTGAACACAAAAGAACAACACACTGATGAGATGAACTGTTCCCCTGTAAGAGAACGTGATGGACTAAACACACACACAGCACAACACACCATACTTACCTGCAACACCACAAGAACTGTTGACTGACACAGAAGCATGCTCAGCATCATACCACACAAGGTCAGGAAGAGAGGTCAAGCCCAGAGCGGTCCTAGACCCGTGAAATGTCAAAGGGTGTAGGCGGATCGCAGCCCTAAGAGTTCCAGACTGTAAACTTGTTATTGAAAGTTCACTTGAAATGCTTTGGTATTGTATTTGTTCGAAATGTTAAGATGTCAGACTCTGAAACAATGATCCAACATACTGTTACTTTTCAAACATGGGATTCTCAGCAACTCAGCTTTCACTGTAGAAATATGTTGATTCAGTTGGTGTTGTATGCAATATAAATGGTTACTTACCTCGAGTTCAAACTGCAGCGCATGTATTCAAAAGAAACGCTTAGAATATGTAAAACATTTTTATTTTGTTTTAAAAGAAGGGAGATGTAATATTCATATGTGTAAACATACTGAATTGTAATGTAATTGGATGCATTTTACCGCGGCATCATACTGTGCTATGATTGGTTAAAACCACCCGGATGGTTAGGTCATGGTCAGTTGATCATGGTTGGAGCTACGAGAACATGCCTGTAGTAATTAGCTAATAAAAAGCTACGTTAAGAAATATCCTATAGTACTGCATTTTATCATTTTGTACAAAACAAGACACCAAGAAGATGGAACAACGGGCAACAAATCAAGAATAGAAACGTACATAGTTAACTAATTTGACAGGACCTAATGCATATTACAATATGATATGGTGAGGGGACACCCCTTCAGAAGGCATAAACCTCCGACTAAAATAAAATGTTTTATCTGTGACGTCAAGTGTTCACGTAGAAGTAGAGGAGATAATAGCCGAGAATGGACAGATTATGAAAATCAGCAAACTTCTGCCACGTATTCGATACCAGAACCTTATATAATGGAAGTATATTGCTGCATACGCTTTCGCTGTTTTGATCTGACTCAAATTGACAAGGATGAACAACTTGCTACCCTTCGGTAATGATGTGCCCCGTGCTCGAGAAATTAGCAAGCTAGCCTCAAATCAAATGTGTTGCCATTACTTGAGAAAAAAACTATCGATTTGAGAACAAAATATGTGTGGATTACTACCGACTACGGTCAATTGACTAAATCTGACTGAGTTGTTCCTAGATGCTAACTAGCTAGCACACCAGTATTCGGTAACCGGAGCTAACGTTATCTAACTAACTAACGTTATCTAGCTACCTAACGTTAGCCAGTTAGGGACAAGACAAGGCACGAGAGGGTTCTGTGCATGTTGCTATATTATGCTACGGAAGAGATGGCGCTAGAACCACTGACGGACGTGCTCTGCGAATGTAATGGAGGAAGAACCGCCAACTCCGAAGTTCCCAGACCTACAAGCCGACATCATCAACCCGAACTGGGGCCGAACCCGAATAACTTTTCTCGGCTGTGCAGCTGGGACGAGACGGAGAGGGCAGAGGCGCTGGAAGAAATGACCCAGAGCGTCATATCCCGGTTGAGTCTGGACCGACCCGGTTCTGCTCGTCTCGATAAACACACTCTCCTGCAGCTGCTGCGGGTCTCCCGGTCCTGCCCCTTACAGGAGGTCTGCGAGAGGGCTGCGGACTGCACAGGTAGGGCTCGAGCTGCAGCAGCGAGACGGGTAGCTAGCATGGGTTGCCAGAAACGTTAATTTTTGCCAGAGGAACAAATAATTTGCACAATATGTCATTGATCCAGCTATATGATGTTGCTCATCAAATGACAAGATTGAGGAGTCTCCATGAATTAAAGGTACAGGAAGGTATTAGGAACGATCACCCCAGTCAGAGACAGTTAAGTTCCCAGCTGTCTTCCGTCAGTTGCCTGTTTGTTTCATCAGACAGCCGAGCATGGGATGACGTAAGACTCTATGGCACGCCCCCCTTTAGCTCTAATCGAAACACCATGGCACGCTCACGATTCATTACATTACTGAAAGAAAACAGATTGACCGGGTCCTGTCGTTTTTAGCTATTAACATAGTATATATACCGCAGAGTTAACCTGTTAATCAACTCCAGATGATGGTGAGTTTTTGGGAATGTGGATGGTTTTATATTATGAATTTGGTTCCTATAATACAAGTTGTTGCTCATATATCATGTTACAGTGTAACTTCAATTTGGGCTAACAGGGAGGCAGTTGTAACTGGCAGCTGATATAGTAACTGTTCTAGATGGCTCTGGCACAAGTGTTTGGGTCTACTTAAGCCTGCGTCATGGCTATAACATACTGTAGATAGAACAATGACAGTCTAAGAATAAGAGCTAGAAATAAGGTGTTGTGTATTTGGTGGATCACAAAGCATGGAACCAGTATTTCTACTTCTCTTTCCCTTTGGACTGTAGAGGGATGTTTTTATTGAAGAAAATGTGGATGTTTGAGTTGGTGACAAAATTGTTGTGCCTCATTCGATATTGTTATTTATGGTTTCTTTCGCTCTCTCACTCTCAGGAGCGAGGTGTTGAGATTCCTCAGGCTTTGACCTCCGGTCCTAGTGCCTTCATCCCTGCACAAGTGGTACGTGTGTGTGCACGGATAAGTGTATGACTATTAGAGTGAGTGTGAGACCGTATCAGTCTGTCCATGTTCTTACTATGTGTGTTTGACTCCATCTCAGATGGAGGGACCAGATCGGGAAGTTCTGATAGAAGCCTTCCTCTCATTGGGCCGTTTTGACCACATCACCATGGTGATGGCCCTTCACCCCACCTACCTCAGCTGCTTCCTGCGTACCCAGCATGCTTTGCTGGAGCTGGATGGCCCGCTGCCCCGCCCCTGGAGGCACTACATCGTTGCCATGGTGAGAGCCTGTACTGCCTAAACTGAATAATAACTTCAACAAATCACCTTACATCTCAAATAATGACTTATTATGTAATTACCTTACTCCAGCTGATCCCCTCCAACACACTTTTTCTCTACTCTCTTCTGTCTCCCTCTCTCTCCAGGCCGCAGCTCGTCACCAGTGTTCCTACCTTGTCCAACAGCATAGTGCAGGGTTCCTGGAGGCGGGGGGGGAGGAGAGCTGGCTGGAGGGGCTACAACACGCACACCCCAAAATACGCTGCCTACACACACTCAACAAGCTGCTGGCACACAGACCCTGGCTCATCACACAACAGCACATACAGGTGAGACACACACACACACACACACACACACACACACACACAAAAAGTATACAGTAATGGTCATCCACCCCCTCTCCTGCAGGAGTTGGTGTGTCCCGGGGCGGACGCTTGTTGGTCATTGGCTGAGCTGATCCACGCAATTGTTCTGATGACTCACTCTCATTCGTTGTCCTCCTTCGTTTGGGGGTGTGGCCTACACCCTGAGCCTGACCACGTAGGAGGCCACACCTTCTGCCCGCCATCACCATCCAATAACATGCCACGAAGCCCTCACAGTCCCACCCCCGAGGATGGCAAGCCAGAGGTGAGATTTGAGATGCAGTCTAGGTCGCTGGATAAGTGACAACATGTAAATCAGTCACTCATTTTCTCTCCTTCTCCCTCTGTCAGGATGGAGTGATTGAGGTGGAGGTATTGATGAAGAGGATGGTGGAGTTACAACATCAGGAGGAGGAGTGTAGTCAGGAAGAGATGATCACTCGCTTTGAGAGGGAGAAGAGCGAGAGCATACCTACTGGTACACGCACACACCTCCACTGCACATTTACACACACGCACACACCTCCACTGCACATTTACACACACGCACACACCTCCACTGCACATTTA
>QNTS01014025.1:6813-17472 GCA_003317085.1 Hucho hucho
CTTCTCCATACAGCTAGACTGGCCATAACAGCTGAAACAGAGCAGTACCTTCTCCATACAGCTAGACTGACCATACCAGCTGAAACAGAGCAGCTGAAACAGAGCAGTACCTTCTCCATACAGCTAGACTGACCATAACAGCTGAAACAGAGCAGTACCTTGTTCTCCACACAGCTAGACTGACCATAACAGCTGAAACAGAGCAGTACCAGCTAGACTGACCATACCAGCTGAAACAGAGCAGTACCCTGCTAGCTGCTTAGCCTTTGTCCTATGCAGGCTTTCAATCTATAGGCCATGTACCTTAAGCAGAGACTGCCAACTGCCAAATATCAGTACCACTATCTTTCTGTCACCCCTCCTCTCTTTCTGTCACATTTAGTCTCGTATGGAGGATAAGGTGGAGCGTTTTAAGAAGGCTGTGGAGTATTTCTCATCTGCCTCTAAACCCCGCCCACTCTCCATGGGACCCTCCCCCTACCTTTGTGAGTAACTCTGCCATTGGCTAAAGCCATCTTACTCAAACCTCTCCTCTGGGACTTTCAGCAGTTCCCTGTATTTGGTCTATTCCAGAGATGGCACACCTGATTGAACTTGTCAACTAATCTTCGAGCTGACTCGTTCAATCAGGTGAAGACTGAGAAGCACTGGGCTAAGGCACCTGCCAGTCATATGTACTGTAGTCAGAAAACAAGTGTTTTTCCTCTAATCGTTAGGCTTGCTTAACTGGATGTGTCAATTGATCTTTCTGTGTGTGGTGCCAGGGTTTGGTCCGGTTCCCTTTGGCAGTCTTCCTGGCCACATGGGGGCAATGCAGCCTGGAAAGAACCAGGTAGGATTCACGTCTCTGATGTACAGTCCCTTCAGAAAGTGTACCCATTTATTCATGCCTCATTTATTTGTTACAGACGGAGTTAAAAATGGATTACATTCTTTCTCACTGATCTACACACAATACCCCATAATGACAAAGTAAAAACAAGTTCATAAAAATGTTGGTTCATTTATTGAAAACAAAATACTGATATCTAATTGACATAAGTATTCACACCCCCTAGTCAATACTTTGTAGAAGCACCTTTTGGTGGAGATTACAGCTGTGAGTCATCTTGGGTATGTCTGTATCAGCTGTGAGTCATCTTGGGTGTCTCTGTATCAGCTGTGAGTCATCTTGGGTATGTCTGTATCAGCTGTGAGTCATCTTGGGTGTGTCTGTATCAGCTGTGAGTCATCTTGGGTGTGTCTGTATCAGCTGTGAGTCATCTTGGGTGTGTCTCTGTATCAGCTGTGAGTCATCTTGGGTGTGTCTCTGTATCAGCTGTGAGTCATCTTGGGTGTGTCTCTGTATCAGCTTTGTACATCTGGATTTGCAGATTTTCTCAAGTTATGTTAAGTTAGATGGGTAGCGGCGGTGAAAAGCAATATTCAAGTCTGGGCTTTGGCTGGGCCATTCAAGGGCTTTAACATTATTGATCTGAAGCTGTACCAGCATAGCTTTGGCTGTGTGCTTGGGGTCATTGTCCTGGTGGAACGTACATCTTTGCCCCAGTCTTAATGTCGTTTGCACAGAGAAGCAGGTTGTCATCAAGGATTTGCCTGTATTTGTCTCCATTCATTTTCCCTCTATATTTACCAGTCAGTCTCCCAGTCCCTGATGCTGAAAAGCATCCCCATAGCATGATGCTGCCGTTCACAGTAAGGGATGGTGTTAGGCAGGTGATGTGCCTGGTTTTCTCCAGAAATAGCGCTTTGCATTGAGGCCAGAGTTTTTTCTTTTGCCTTATGCTTTGTCTTTCACATGACAGGCAGGCTGTCATGTGCCTTTTTCTCAGGAGTGGCTTCCGTCTGGCCACTCTCCCATAAATCTCAGAGACTGTTGTCCTTCTGGTAGCTTTTTTTTCCATCTCAGCCAAGGAACACTGTAGTTCTGTCAGAGTGGTAATTAGGTTCTTGGTCACCTCCCCTGACCAAGGTCCTTGCCCGTTTGGTCCGACAGCCAGCTCTAGGCAGTCTGGGTAGGAGCAACAACGACTCAGCCGTGAAATGGTAGGCCACACTAGCTCACAAAACGGGACCGTGTAGCACGTAAAAATCGTCTGTCCTCGGTTACAACTTTCACTGCAAAGCAACGTCAGCACAATAACTGTGCAACGTCAGCACAGTAACTGTTTGTCGGGAGCTTCATGAAATTGTTTTCCATGGCAGAGCAGCCGCACACAAGCCAATGATCACCATGCGCAATTCCAAGTGTCTGCTGGAGTGGTGTGAAGCTCACCGCCATTGGACTCTGGAGCAGTGGAAACGGGTTCTCTGGAGTGAATAATCACGCATCGCTATCTGGCAGTCGGACAGACGAATCTGGGTTTGGCGGATGCCAGGAGAATGCTACCTGCCCCAAAGCATAATGCCAACTAAAGTTTGGAGGAGGAATAATGGTCTGGGGCTGTTTTTCATGGTTTGGGCCCCTTTGTTCCAGTGAAGGGAATTTGATTTGATTTTGATTGTGAAATCTTAATAACATTCTAGACAATTCTGTGCTTCTAACTTTGTGGCAACAGTTTGGGGAAGGCGTTTTCCTGTTTCAGCATGACAATGCCCCCGTGCACAAGCGAGGTCCATACAGAAATGGTTTGTCGATAGGTGTGGAAGAAGTTGACTGGCCTGCGCAGAGCCCTGAACTTAACCCCATCGAACACCTTTGGGATGAATTGGAAAGCGACCTGCAAGCCAGGCCTAATTGCCCAACATCCGTGCCGATCTCACTAATGCTCGTGGCTGAAGGGAAGCAAGTCCCCGCAGAAATGTTCCAACATCTAGTGAAAAACCTTCCCAGAAAAGTGGAGGCTGTTATATCAGCAAAGGGGGAACCAACTCCATGTTAATGACCATGATTTTGGAATGAGATGTTCGACGAGCAGGTGTCCCCACACTTTTGGTCATGTAGTGTATATGCCTCATCACAGTTCTGTCTAGGAGATCTATGGCAATTTCCTTGGACTTCATGGTATGGTTTCTGCTCTGACTGTCAACTGTGGGACCTTAAATAAACCGGTGTTTTGTTTCTAAATAACATTGGAATTGGCCACAGGTGGACTTTAAGTTAATGACGCCATCTATTTTGTGAAGTGCACCAATCCCTCCTGCAGCAAAGCACCCCCACAACATGATGCTGCCACCCCCGTGCTTCACGGTTGGGATGTTGTTCTTCGGCTTGCAAGCCTCCCCCCTTTTCCTCCAAACATAACGATGGTCATTATGGCCAAACAGTTCTATTTTTGTTTCATCAGACCAGAGGACATTTCTCCAAAAAGTACGATCTTTGTCCCATGTGCAGTTGCAAACTGTAGTCTGGCTTTAATTATGGCGGTTTTGGAGCAGTGGCTACTTCCTTGCTGAGCGACCTTTCAGGTTATGTCGATATAGGACTCGTTTTACTGTGGATATGGATACTTTTGTACCTGTTTCCTCCAGCATCTTCACAAGGTCCTTTGCTGTTGTTCTGGGATTGATTTGCACTTTTCGCACCCAAGTACGTTCATCTCTAGGAGACAGAATGCGTCTCCTTCCTGAGCGGTATGATGGCTGCGTGGTCCCATGGTGTTTATACTTGCGTACTATTGTTTGTACAGATGAACGTGGTACCTTCAGGCGCTTGGAAATTGCTTCCAAGGATGAACCAGACTTGTGGAGGTCTACAATTGTTTTTCTGAGGTCTTGGCTGATTTATTTAGATTTTCCCATGATGTCAAGCAAAGACGTACTGAGTTTGAAGGTAGGCCTTGAAATACATCCACAGGTACACCTCCAATTGACTCAAATTATGTCAATTAGCCTATCAGAAGCTTCTAAAGCCATGACATCATTTTCTTGAATTTTCCAAGCTGTTTAAAGGCACAGTCAACTTATTGTATGTAAACTTCTGACCAACTGGAATTATAAGTGAAATAATGTCTGTAAACAATTGTTGGAAAAATTACTTGTCATGCACAAAGTAGATGTCCTAACCGACTTGGCAAAACTATAGTTTGTTAACAAGAAATTTGTGGAGTTGAAATACGAGTTTTAATGACTCCAACGTAAGTGTATGTAAACTTCTGACTTCAAGTGTGTGTGTGTGTGTGTGTGTGTGTGTGTGTGTGTGTGTGTGTGTGTATTTTACACACACAGTACCAGTCAAAAGTTTGGACACACCTACTCATTCAAGGGTTTTTCTTTATTTTCATCAAAACTATGAAATAACACATGGAATCATGTAGTTACCAAAAAAGTGTTAAACTAATCAAAATATTCTTCAAATAGCCACCCTTTGCCTTGACAGCTTTGCACACTCTTGGCATTCTCTCAACCAGTTTCACCTGCAATGCTTGTCCAACAGTCTTGAAGGAGTTCCCACATGTTGAGCACTTGTTGGCTGCTTTTCCTTCAATCTGCGGTCCAACTCATTCCAAACCATCTCAATTGGGTTGAGGTCGGGTGATTGTGGAGGCCAGGTCATCTGATGCCGCACTCCAAAACTATCCTCCTTGGTCAAATAGCCCTTACACAGCCTGGAGGTGTGTAGGGTCATTATCCTTTTGAAAAACAAATGATAGTCCCACTAAGCGCAAACCAGATGGGACGGCGTATCGCTGCAGAATGCTGTGGTAGCAATGCTGGTTAAGTGTGCCTTTTGAATTCTAAATAAATTACCAGCAAAGCACCATCACACCACCTCCTCCATGCTTCAAGGTGGGAACCACACATGCGGAGGTCATCCGTTCACCTACTCTGCGTCTCACAAAGACATGGAGGATGGAACCAAAAATCTCACATTTGGACTCAACAGTAGTGGTTTCTTTGCAGCAATTCGACCATGAAGGCCTGATTCACGCAGTCTCCTCTGAACAGATGTTGAGATGTGTCTGTTACTTGAACTCTGAAGGATTTATTTGGGCTGCAACTTCTGAGGCTGGTAACTCTAATGAACTTATCCTCTGCAGCAGATAAGCAGCCAGTTTCATCATAGTGCTTGGTGGTTTTTGCGACTGCACTTGAAGAAACGTTCAAAGTTCTTTAAATGTTCCGTATTGACTGACCTTCATGTCTTAAAGTAATAATGAGGTTCTTGCCATAATATGGACCTTTACCAAATAGGGCTGTCTTCTGTGTACCTCCCCTACCTTGTCACAACTGATTGGCTCTAACACATTAAGAAGGAAAGAAATTCCACAAATTAAGAAGGCACACATGTTAATTGAAATGCATTCCAGGTGACTACCTCATGAAGATGGTTGAGAGAATGCCAAGAGAGTGCAAAGCTGCCATCAAGGCAAAGGGTAGCTATTTGAAGAATCTCAAATATAAAATATATTTTGATTTGTTTAACCCTTTTTTTGGTTACTACATGATTCCATATACAGTGGTGGAAAAAGTATTCAATTGTCATACTTGAGTAAAAGTAAAGATGCCTTTAACTACTTAGGGAGTGGTGGCCCCACTCCCGACACTACCCGGTGAAATGCAAGGCGCCAAATTCAAAATCCAAAAGTTGAATTATTAAACATTCATCAATATACAAGTGTTGCATAGTCATCAAAAGCTCTGCTTCTTGGCAATATCAAGCTTTGTCAGATTTCAAAAAGGCTTTACGGCGAAAGCACTACATTTGATTGTTTGAGGGTAGCACCTCCAATATTTTTCTATTAGCATAAATTCATAAACCATCGTGGTTCACACAAAACACATTTCACAGCGAAAACAAATCCCTTACCTTTTGAAGAACCTCTGCTGAGGGCTTCCCAAGTGTCCAACGAAGACAATCCATGGTTCTTTTGTTAGAAAAAGTAATGTATTATATCCATAAATCTCTGTTTGGTTGGTGCGTTATGATCAGAAAATACAGCGTCCACTCGCCCATTGAACCGTGAAGAGAACGCGTTCAACCTATACCTATACACTTGTCCAAGAACAATCAAACATCATTGATAATGTATCCTTAGGAACACGTATGTATATTTAGTATAATATTTCAACCGGATTGTAAACTGGGCGATAGGAAAGGAAAAAACCACAGCGCGCGCAAGCCTGTGAACGCGCATCCTCTTCTGTTTACATCTGGTGACCACTTCCCAATTCTTCTTCTATTACCATCCAGTGGAAGCAATAGGTACTGAAATCTTACTCCCTTATATGGTCATTTTCAATACGGAGGGGTTAAAAATGAGGCAATGTGTCAAATACACTTTTTCCAGGACAGAAATTCCTCTGGTTTTCGCCTGCTATATCCGTTCTGTTATACTCACAGACAATATTTTAACACTCTTAGAAACTTCAGTGTTTCCTATCCAATAGTACTAATTAAGTGCATATCCTATTTTCTGGGCCTGAGTGGGAGGCATTTTACTTTGGGCACGCCAGACTCTCCAAAACCGTCACCTTGGGAGCTGCTCCCTAAGAAGTTAATAGAAAATGAGTATTTGTATTTGGTTTTAAATATACTGAAGTATCAAAAGTACATGGAATTGCTAAAATGTACTTAAATATAAAAACTAAAAGTATGAACCATTTCAAATTCCATATTTTAAGCAAACCAGACGGGACAATATTTTTTTATTTTATTGACGGATGTGCCACACTCCAACACTCCGATATTATTTACAAAAGAAGCATGTGAGTCCGCCAGGTCAGGCAGTATAGGGATGACCAGGGATGTTCTCTTGATCAGTGTGTGAATTGGAACATTTTCCTGTCAAAATGTAACGAGTACTTTTGGGTGTCAGGGAAAATGTATGGAGTAAAAAGTACATTTTCTTTAGGAATGTAAAAGTTGGCAAAAATATGAAAAGTAAAGTACAGATACCCCAAATTACTTAAGTAGTACTTTAAAGTATTTTACACCACTGTCCATGTGTTATTTCATAGTTTTGATGTCTTCACTATTATTCTACAATGTAGAAACTAGTCCAAATAAAAACCCTTGAATGAGTAGGTGTTCTAAAACTTATGACCGTGTGTGTGTGTGTGTGTGTGTACACACATGTATTCAGACCCCTTGACTTTTTACGTTACAGCCCTATTCTAAAATTGATTAAATATATGTTCCCTCATCAATCTACACACAATATCTCATGACAATTTTGCAAATGTATTACAAATAAAAAACGTATATACATAAGTATTCAGACCCTTTGTTATGAGACTCATCTTTACTAATGTTGCAGAAATTAGTAAATATGGCACACAGCTCAGACACCCATGCATACCCCACAAGACATGTCACCAGAGGTCTCTTCACAGTCCCCAAGTCTAGAACAGACTATGGGATACACACAGTACTACATAGAGCCATGACTACATGGAACTCTATTCCACATCAAGTAACTAATGCAAGCTGTGCCAGATCTCTATGGACAATTCCTTCGACCTCCATGGCTTGGTTTTTCTCTGACACGCACTGTCAACTGTGGGACCTTTATATAGACAGGTGTGTGCCTTTCCAAATCATGTCCAATCAATTGAATTTACCACAGGTTGACTCCAATCAAGTTGTAGACACATCAAGGTTGATCAATGGAAACAGGATGCACCTGAGCTCAATTTCGAGTCTCATAGCAAACGGTCTGAATAAAGTTATTTCTGTTTTTTAAATTTGCTAACATTTCTAAAAACATGTTTTTGCTTTGTCATTATGGGGTATTGGGATGTCATTATGGGGTATTGGGATGTCATTATGGGGTATTGGGAGGTCATTATGGGGTATTGGGATGTCATTATGGAGTAGTGGGATGTCATTATGGGGTAGTGGGATGTCATTATGGGGTATTGGGAGGTCATTATGGAGTATTGGGATGTCATTATGGGGTATTGGGATGTCATTATGGAGTATTGTGTGTTGATTGCTGAGGATAAAATATATATATTTTTTTTAATAAGGCTGTAACATAACAAAATGTGGAAAAAGTCAAGGGGTCTGAATATTTTTTCCGAAGGCTGTTTGTGCATCAATTTTTATAATTTTTTTTGTCACATGAATACATTGTGTAAACGGTACAGTGAAATGGTTACTTGCATAGTAGCAATATCAATGTGTCCATATAAATATATTTTATAGTTATTAATTGACACTGTGAATGAAAATTCTATAACCAGGCACATATAGCAGACGTTTTGGACACTACAGTGAAAATGGTTAAGCAAGGCCCCTGAACTCTCGGGTATTTTCTGCACTATTCAATGATATGGGCAGTGACCATGTAACGCTTTTACAACATACAGAAGTGCGCTGGTTATCACGGAGAAAGGTATTGACACTTTTTAAAAATTGAGACAAGCTTAGTTTTCTTTACTCAACATAATTTTCACTTGTCTGACCGCTTGCATGATGACGAGTTTCTCACACGACTGGCCTATCTGGGTGATGTTTTCTCTCCTGAATGATCTGAATCTAGGATTACAGCGACTCTCTGCAACTAATTGAGGCTATGGAGCTCTTCCCTGTCTGCATTAACAAGGACAACACACAGGTCTTTCCATCATTGGATGATTATTTTTTTGTGTGCAAATGAGCTCAAGCTTACAGACAATGTCAAATATGAGATAGCGAAGCACCGTAGTGAGTTGGGCGCTATGTGAGAGTGGATTCTCGGCCCTCATTAGCATGAAAACTAAATACAGGCACAGACTGTGTGTGGGAAATGATTTGACTGAGACTCTCCAATACAACCCAACATTGCAGAGCACACCCTTCTCATTAACCTGTGGTGAGTTATTCACAATTTCTGATGAACAAATACAGTTTTATTTGTAAGATGGCTAAATAAAGAGCAACAATTATTATTTGTGCCCTGTTCCTATAAGAGCATTTTGTCACTTCCCACGAGCCGGGTTGTAAATGGATCGTGCAGTGGTCAAATCGAACTTTCTGTCACCTGCGCCGAATACAACAAGTGTACACTTTACCGTGAAATACTTACTTACAAGCCCTTAACCAACAGTGCAGTTCAAGAAGTTATGACGACACCTCCACACTCATTATGTTTAATAAATGGATCGTATAGTGCATGTGTGGCAGGCTTACAAGGATGGCAAAAAACATTGGAGTGCGCTGACCCTGGTGCTAGAATGGGTACGCAGCTAGAGGTTGAGTGTTTTGAAGGGGTACGGGACTATAAAATGTTTTGGGAACCACTGGCCTTGGCCATAGGCCTATATGTTTTAATAAGGTTTGTATCACAACTGAAGTGGCCAAATAAAGTCTTAATTAAGCACATTAATCCACTTTACATGGGGTGTAGAGCCTAACTGGCATGTATAAACGGCATGTATAAACGGCATGTATAAACGGCATGTATAAACAACGTATAAACGGCATGTATAAACGGCCTGTATAAACGGCCTGTATAAACGGCCTGTATAAACGGCATGTATAAACAGCATGTATAAACATAATTGCGGTTGCGGTCACTTTCGAAGAAGTTTAGTGCTTCAGCCGCGTTGCATAAAGTTTGTTCTGTGTTAATTTGGGATCTATCGCATCCCACAACTGTCCCAGACTGTTTGCAATATTTCTTTCTCCCACAGAATAGGTCAACTTCTGTACTAGTAGATTGACATAGGCTAGTGCTTTTGCTGTTCGTTAGGCCTACTCATCTGGTTGGCTGACAAAGTAAATGTGGACAGTTTTCCAATATGTTCAACATGCACCTTGGAATTGGATAAGGACGCGCGCAGTTGCGTCCTCCATGTGTCTGTCTTGTAGCCTGTGAGAGACCAATCACAAGATGGAGACCCGTGTGGGAGAAGCTTCGGATTGCGCAGCAGACTCCGGCAGAAGGGCACAAAGCAGCACTCGGGCCCAAAAGGCATGGATTTTTAGATGCATTACGGCTGCAAAGGGGAGGCCGCTGTGAAATTTGAGGCATTATCAAGTGCTTGTCAAATTGTGAATGATGGACTTGGAGTGTGTACAGCCTGCACAAAAAAAGCAGAGCTCATGCCTTTTCAAGCAACTTTTTTCTAATCCTCATTAGTCTCATCATGCAGGATTACAATGTATTAAAAATCAAATAGCCCATCGTCTGTAGTTACATTAACTCGAAGCATAGAAGTAACTTTTTCTTTAACTGCTCTACACATTGAATAGCCACAGGCGCAGTCCCTCAAATCGTTTGGAGAAAATATATTTTATTCAGCTTTGTTCAATTGTTGTCTTCATACTATAAAATAATGCCACAGAATTCTAAGCAATTCTTGTCTACTGATGGGTTCTGACTTCTAAACTTGAAATAGTGTTTGACGTCAGGTATCCTATGGAAAGGGGAAGGGCCACAGTCTGGGGGCTACACCAGAAGTTAAGGGCTATCTGTAGGAGGAATGTATATGGTGGAGGCAATAGAGATTGGATATGAGCCAGGGGCTTGGAATGTTACTGAGTAAGGGAAAGCCAATCACATGGTTGCTGTCACTGATGAGGGTGGAGAGCTGTAGATTAGTGAGGAATGGGGGCCGAGGTCAGGTCAGGTCACTGATGAGGGTGGAGGACTGTAGATTAGTGAGGAATGGGGGCCGAGGTCAGGTCAGGTCACTGATGACGGTGGAGAGCTGTAGATTAGTGAGGAATGGGGGCTCAGGTCAGGTCACTGATGAGGGTGGAGAGCTGTAGATTAGTGAGGAATGGGGGCC
>QNTS01014026.1:3968-15411 GCA_003317085.1 Hucho hucho
TTCCCTACACAGTCTCTATTCCCTACACAGTCCCTATTCCCTACACAGTCCACTCCTTCTGGCTCTACAGGGAATACATCAGGATGCCATTTGGGATGTAGGCCATGTCTATGGTCCAGCACCTGCTCAGTGTGTAGAAACCTATGTAATAGTAACACTTCTTAGTACAACGTGCTACATATATCCAGGTTGTTATCTAGTGTCTTTCTCTCTTGTTATGGTTAATAATATTGTATGGTTTTGGTTAATGAATGCATCAACAGGGAGTTTATAAAAATAAAAGAAAATGACAAAAAATGACAAAAAATGAAAAAATGACATGCATTGAAATAAAATGACATGCATTGAAATAAAATGACATGCATTGAAATAAAATGAAAAATAAAATATGTTTCTTGTTTCTGGCGTCATCATGTGAGCTATAGTCCCGGCTTGCCCGGCATACAGAGGCTGTGTGGAGAGACTAGGACTACCTCCAAAATGGCACCCCATTCCCTATGTGGTGCACTACTTCTGTGTGGGGCCTTGTCAAAGATAATGCACTATGTAGGGAATTGCATGCCATTTGGGGCACAGCCTACATGTGAGAAAATACAGTGCCTTGCAAAAGTATTCACCCACCCACTTGGCATTTTTCCTATTTTGTTGCATTACAATCTGTAATTTAAATTGATTTTTATTTGGATTTCATGTAATGGACATACACAAAGTAGTCCAAATTGGTGAAGTGAAATTTAAAAAATTACTTGTTTCAAAAAAGTGGTGCGTGCATACTGTATGTATTCACCCCCTTTGCTATGAAGCCCCTAAATAAGATCTGGTGCAACCAATTATCTTCAGAAGTCACATAATTAGTTAAATAATGTCCACCTGTGTGCAATCTAAGTGTCACATGATCTGTCACATGATCTCAGTGGCACCATGAAGACCAAGGAGCTCTCCAAACAGGTCAGGGACAAAGATATGGAGAAGTACAGATCAGGGTTGGGTTATAAAAAAATATCTGAAACTTTTAACATCCCACGGAGCACCATTAAATCCATTATTAAAAAATTGAAAGAATATGGCACCACAACAAACCTGCCAAGAGAGGGCCGCCCACCAAAACTCACATACCAGGCAAGGAGGGCATTAATCAGAGAGGCAACAAAGAGACCAAAGATAACCCTGAAGGAACTGCAAAGCTTGGAGTATCTGTCCATAGGACCACTTTAAGCCATACACTCCACAGCGCTGGGCTTTACGGAAGAGTGGCCATGAAATAAAACATTGCTTAAAGAAAAAAATAAGCAAACACATTTGGTGTTCGCCTAAAGGCATGTGGGAGACTCCCCAAACATATGGAAGAAGGTACTCTGGTCAGATGAGACAAAAATTTTGCTTTTTGGCCATCAAGGAAAATGCTATGTCTGGTGCAAACCCAACACCTCTCATCACCCTGAGAACACCATCCCCACAGTGAAGCAAGGTGGTGGCCGCATCATGCTGTGGGTATGTTTTTTCATTGGCAGGGACTGGGAAACTGGTCAGAATTGAAGGAATGATGGATGGCGCTAAATACAGGGAAATTCTTGAGGGAAACCTGTTTCAGTCTTCAAGAAATTTGAGACTGGGACGGAGGTTCACCTTCCAGCAGGACAATGACTCTAAGCATACTGCTAAAGCAACACTCGAGTGGTTTAAGGGGAAACATTTAAATGTCTTGGAATGGCCTAGTCAAAGCCCAGACCTCAATCCAATTGAGAATCTGTGGTATGATTTAAAGATTGCTGTACACCAGCGGAACCCATCCAACTTGAAGGAGCTGGAGCAGTTTTGCCTTTGAGAATGGGCAAAAATCCCAGTGGCTAGATGTGCCAAGCTTATAGAGACATACCCCAAGAGACTTGCAGCTGTAATTGCTGCAAAAGGTGGCTCTACAAAGTATTGACTTTGGGAGGGTGAATAGTTATGCACGCTCAAGTTTTCAGTTTTTTTGTCTTATTTCTTGTTTGTTTCACAATATAAAATATTTGGCATCTTCAAAGTGGTAGGCATGTTGTGTTAATCAAATGATACAAACCCCCCAAAAATCTATTTTAATTCCAGGTTGAAAAATCGCAAGCCACTGTGTACACCGCTGTTCAAAAGTTTGGGGTCACTTAGAAATGTCCTTGTTTTTGAAAGAAAAGCACACTTTTTGTCCATTAAAATAACATCAAATTGATCAGAAATACAGTGTAGACATTGTTAATGTTGTAAATGACTATTGTAGCTGGAAACGGCAGATTATTTATGGAATATCTACATAGGCGTACAGAGGCCCATTATCAGCAACCATCACTCCTGTGTTCCAATGGCACGTTGTGTTAGCTAATCCAAGTTTATCATTTTAAAGGGCTAATTGATCATTAGAAAACCCTTTTGCAATTATGTTAGCACAGCTGAATAATGTTGTCCTTATTAAGGAAGAAATTAAACATGGCCTTCTTTAGTTGAGTTGAGTATCTGGAGCATCAGAATTTGTGGGTTTACAGGCTCAAAATGGCCAGAAACAAAGAACTTTCTTCTATTCTTGTTCTGAGAAATGAAGGCTATTCCATGCGAGAAATTGCCAAGAAACTGAAGATCTCGTACAACGCTGTGTACTACTCCCTTCACCGAACAGCGCAAACTGGCTCTAACCAGAATAGAAAGAGGAGTGGGAGGCCCCGGTGCACAACTGAGCAAGAGGACGAAGTACAATAGTGTCTAGTTTGAGAAACAGACGCCTCACAAGTCCTCAACTGGCAGCTTCATTAAATAGTACCCGCAAAACCCAAGTCTCAACGTCAACAGTGAAGAGGCAACTCCGGGATTGCTGGCCTTCTAGGCAGAGTTGCAAAGAAAAAGCCATATCTCAGACTGGCAAATAAAAAGAAAAGATTAAGATGGGACACTGGACAGAGGAACTCTGCCTAGAAGGCCAGCATCCCGGAGTCACCTCTTCACTGTTGACGTTGAGACTGGTGTTTTGCGGGTACTATTTATTGAAGCTGCCAGTCTGAGATATGATACTGCCACATAATGTCTCCCTGATCAAGTTGTTTTCTGTGTATTTACTGCATGCTGCTGGCACTATGGAACCACAAATGATTTAATGAACCAGTCGCAGTTTCCCTGTACCGGCCCTGTATACTTAGACTTGCATGGCTTAATCTTTGAGACAAACGTATGCTACTGGCAGGTTCCACCATGTAGCCTACGATTGATTGCTGTACCCTTGAATGTAATCAGAGAGAGAATCTGCGTTCCAAATGGCACCCTATTGCCTTTATAGTGCACTACTTTTAACCAGGGGACTACGGGAATAGGGAATAGGGTGCTATAAATATATATACAGTTGAAGTCGGAAGTTTACATACACTTAGATTGGAGTCATTAAAACTAGTTTTTCAACCACTCCACACATTTCTTGTAACAAACTATAGTTTTGGCAAGTCGGTTAGGAGATCTACTTTGTCCATGACACAAGTAATTTTTCCAACAATTGTTTTACAGACAGAATCTTTCACTTAAAATTCACTGTATCACAATTCCAGTGGGTCAGAAGTTTACATACACTAAGTTGACTGTGCCTTTAAACAGATTGGAAAATTCCAGAAATTGATGTCATGGCTTTAGAAGCTTCTGGTAGGCTAATTGACATCAATTGAGTCAATCGGAGGTGTCCCTGTGGATGTATTTCAAGGCCTACCAAACTCAGTGCCTCTTTGCTTGACATCATGGGAAAAGACATCAAAAGAAATCAGTATATAGTACGCAAGTATAAACACCATGGGACCAGGCAGCCGTCATGCCGCTCAGGAAGGAGACGCGTTCTGTCTCCTAGAGATGAATGTACTTTGGTGCGAAAAGTGCAAATCAATCCCAGAACAACAGCAAAGGACCTTGTGAAGATGCTGGAGGAAACAGGTACAAAAGTATCTACATCCACAGTAAAACGAGTCCTATATCGACATAACCTGAAAGGCCGCTCAGCAAGGAAGAAGCCACGGCTCCAAAACCACAATAAAAAAGCCAGACTACAGTTTGCAACTGCACATGGGGACAAAGATTGTACTTTTTGGAGAAATGTCCTCTGGTCTGATGAAACAAAAATAGAACTGTTTGGCCATAATGCCCATTGTTATGTTTGGAGGAAAAAGGGGGAGGCTTGCAAGCTGAAGAACACCATCCCAACCGTGAAGCACGGGGGTGGCAGCATCATGTTGTGGGGGGTGCTTTGCTGCAGGAGGGACTGGTGCACTTCACAAAATAGATGGCATCATGAGGCAGGAAAATTATATGGATATACTGAAGCAACATCTCAAGACATCAGTCAGGAAGTTAAAGCTTGGTCGCAAATGGGTCTTCCAAATGGACAATGACCCCAAGCATACTTCCAAAGTTGTTGCAAAATGGCTTAAGGACAACAAAGTCAAGGTATTGGAGTGGCCATCACAAAGCACTGACCTCAATCCGAAGCCAATACATTATCTTGACCTCCACTGTCTCATCAGCCCAGCCAGACAATTCATTAACTTGACCTCCAGTGTCATAAGCATCTAGACAGTATTTCATCTTGGTTCTATCCTAACATTTGGCTAACCTAACAAAGCTTCCAGCCTAACATTTGGCTAACCTAACAATGGGGGTTTGTACAAACGTTGCTGCCTGTTCCTTGACATTTGCAACTTTGTTTCCATATTGAAATTCAATCTCCACTTATTGAGAATTAATGTGTCAGGACGAGATCGACATCTTTTCTCAGCCAATCGAAATCACGAATCAGTATCATTTTTATGGATATATACTGTACAAAGCAATAGAGAAACAGGTCCAGCAAAATCAAATGCAGCTACGTTGCTGTTATTCTAGCTACACGGTTTGGCATGACTGCGTTAGCCGTAGTTGGCTAGCTAGCAAGCAAAGGGATACGAGCGTTGCCAACCAGCATGGTAACGGAACATTTTGAAACGAACGACTGGGTCGCGTCCATAGATACAGAACAAAAAGACTTCTCAACTGGGTCACGTCTCTGGCAACCGAACCGACAGAACATAGATGTGTCGGGACTAAGCCTATATTTTCGTTGAGGGATGAAATGGTGAATGAATACATTTATTAAATAAGATATTTTTTTATTTAATTGGTAAGCAGTTGTGCAAATCGACATTTTTAGCACGACTGTTCTGACCTACGGTACTCTGCTCTGCCTCGTACCTATGACAGCAGCACAGCAGTGCTAAAAATGCTGTTTAGCACAACAACGGGTCACCTCTCGTGTTGCTTTAATATAGCTCATGTCTCCTCAGCTGATACACCCACAAAAAAAGGTTTACCTCCCTACCACACAGTACAACCTGCTGCAGGGCTGGAGAGAAAGGTTTACCTCCCTACCACACAGTACAACCTGCTGCAGGGCTGGAGAGAAAGGTTTACCTCCCTACCACACAGTACAACCTGCTGCAGGGCTGGAGAGAAAGGTTTACCTCCCTACCACACAGTACAACCTGCTGCAGGGCTGGAGGGAAAGGTTTACCTCCCTACCACACAGTACAACCTGCTGCAGGGCTGGAGAGAAAGGTTTACCTCCCTACCACACAGTACAACCTGCTGCAGTGCTGGAGAGAAAGGTGTACCTCCCTACCACACAGACCTATATAATGAGACAAATAGATAACCAGACATAAAAGACATATAATGAGACAAATAGTTAGAAACCAGCAGCATACCACACTGCATCCCACTGCTGGCTTGCTTCTGAAGCTAAGCAGCGTTGGTCCTGGTTGGTCCCTGGATGGTCCCTGGATGGGAGACCAGATGCTGCTGGAAGTGGTGTTGGAGGGCCAGTAGGAGGCACTCTTTCCTCTGGTCTAAAAAAGTATCCCAATGAAACCCAGGGCAGTGATTGGGGACATTGCCCTGTGTAGGGTGCCGTCTTTCGGATGGGATGTTAAACGGGTGTCCTGACTCGAAGTGGTCACTAAAGATCCCATGGCCCTTATCATAAAAGTAGGGGTGTTAACCCCGGTGTCCTGTCTAAATTCCCAATCTGGCCCTCATACCATCACAGTCACCTAATCATCCCCAGCTTACAATTGGCTAATTCATCCCCCCTCCTCTCCCCTGTAACTATTCCCCAGGTTGTTGGGGTAAATGAGAATGTGTTCTCAGTCAACTTACCTGGTAAAAAAAAAAAACATGAAGACTGATATAATGAGTCATCAAGGATCTCTGTACTTTGCTCTGTTCATCTTTCCCTTGATCCTGACTAGTCTTACAGTACCTGCTGCCTGAAAACATCCCCACAGCATGATGCTGCCACCACCATGCTTCACCGTAGGGATGGTGCTGTCACACCCTGATCTGTTTCACTTGTCTTGTGCTTGTCTCCAGCCCCTCCAGGTGTTGTCCATCTGGGTCAGGTTTAGACCCTTTCTTCTTTAAGGTTGCTGCCCCTATCATCACCAAGCCTATCTCCAATCTTTTTAACCTGTCTCTCCTCTCTGGGGAGGTTCCCATTGCTTGGAAGGCAGCCACGGTTCGTCCTTTATTTAAAGGGGGAGATCAAGCTGATCCTAACTGTTACAGGCCTATTTCTATTTTGCGCTGTTTATCAAAAGTGTTGGAAAAATGTGTCAATAATCAACTGACTGGCTTTCTTGATGTCTATAGTATTCTCTCTGGTATGCAATCTGGTTTCCACTCAGGTTATGGATGTGTCACTGTAACCTTAAAGGTCCTCAATGATGTCACCATTGCCCTTGATTCTAAGCAATGTTGTGCTGCTATTTTTATTGACTTGGCCAAAGCTTTTGATACGGTAGACCATTCCAGTCTTGTGGGCTTCCTAAGGAGTATTGGTGTCTCTGAGGGGTCTTTGGCCTGGTTTGCTAACTACCTCTCGCAGAGTGCAGCCACTGCCTGTCACCAAGGTAGTACCCCAAGGCTTGATCCTAGGCACCACGCTCTTCTCAATTTACATCAACAACATAGCTCAGGCAGTAGGAATCTCTCTCATCCATTTATAGGCAGATGATACAGTGTTATACTCAGCTGGCCCCTCCCGGGTTTTGTGTTAAACGCTCTACAACAAATCTTTCTTAGTGTCCAACAAGCTTTCTCTACCTTTAACCTTGTTCTGAACACCTCCAAAGCAAAGGTCATGTGGTTTGGTAAGAAGAATGCCCCTCCCCCCACATGTGTTATTACTACCTGAGGGTTTAGAGCTTGAGGTAGTCACCTCATACAAGTACTTGGGAGTATGGCTAGACGGTGCACTGTCCTTCTCTCAACACATATCAAAGCTGCAGACTAAAGTTAAATCTAGGCTTGGTTTCCTCTATCGTAATCGTTCCTCTTTCACCCCAGCTGCCAAACTAACCCTGATTCAGATGACCATCACACCCATGCTAGATAACGGAGACGTAATTTATAGATCAGCAGGTAAGGGTGCTCTCGAGCGGCTAGATGTTCTTTACCATTCGGCCATCAGATTTGCCATCAATGCTCCTTATAGGACACATCACTGCACTCTATACTCTTCTGTAAACTGGTCATCTCGGTATACCCGTCGCAAGACCCACTGGTTGATGCTTATTTATAAAACCCTCTTAGCCCTCACTCCCCCCTCACTCCCCCCTATCTGAGATATCTACTGCAGCCCTCATCCTCCACATACAACACCCGTTCTGCCAGTCACATTCTGTTAAAGGTCCCCAAAGCGCACACATCCCTGGGTCGCTCCTCTTTTCAGTTCGCTGCAGCTAGCGACTGGAACGAGCTGCAACAAACACTCAAACTGGACCGTTTTATCTCATCTCTTCATTCAAAGACTCAATCATGGACACTCTTACTGACAGTCGTGGCTGCTTTGCGTGATGTATTGTTGTCTCTACCTTCTTTCCCTTTGTGCTGTTGTCTGTGCCCAATAATGTTTGTACCATGTTTTGTGCTGCTACCATGTTGTAGTTATGTTGTGTTGCTGCCATGCTGTGTTGCTACCATGCTGTGTTGTCATGTGCTGCTGCCTTGCTATGTTGTTGTCTTAAGTCTCTCTTCATGTAGTGTTGTGTTGTCTCTCTTGTTGTGATGTGTGTTTTGTCCTATCGGAAGGCCGAGTACTGAAGCGAGTAGCTCGTAAAAATCGTCTGTCCTCGGTTGCAACAATCACTACCGAATTCCAAACTGCCTCTGGAAGCAACCTCATCACAAGAACTGTTTGTTGGGAGCTTCATGAAATGTGTTTCCATGGCCGAGCAGCCATACACAAGCCTAAGCTCACCATGTGCAAGGCCAAGCGTCGGCTGGAGTGGTGTAAAGCCTGCACAGAGCCCTGTCCTCAACCCCATCGAACACCTTTGGGATGAATTGGAACGCCGACTGCGAGCCAGGCCTAATCGCCCAACATCCAGTGCCCGACCTCCCTAATGCTCTTGTGGCTGAATGGAAGCAGGTTCCTGCAGCAATGTTCCAACATCTAGTGGAAATCCTTCCCAGATGAGTGGAGGCTGTTATAGCAGCAAAGGGGTGGACCAACTCCATATTAATGCCCTTCATTTTGGAAGGAGATGTTGGACGAGCAGGTGTCCACATATTTTTGGTCATGTAGTGTACCTGTTTAAGAGAACAACGAACAAATACAGTAGGAGAAGCGATGGAGTTGTCACAGGTGTCTTCTTTGAGTATTGTTATGGAGAGAGGGGTGACGCCAACTGCTGTGCTCCCTCGCCCCCCCTGCTGGTGGTAACAGGCATAAACAATTCCCAATGGAAATCCCTTGCCCCAAATAATAGTGGATTAGAAAACATATAGTCACTGATTACAACAATATCTAAACCATGTTTGACAAATACAATGTGATTCCATAACTTTATGGGCAGTCACAACTATAGTGTACGAAAATAAACATTCATACTTAGGTTTCTGTGCGTTTTCAAAATGTGTACATCACAAATTATTAACCTACAATAGTCTACACCATCTCAAGGCAACATCTACAGTAGATACAAAGATATGACAAAGTAGTCATACATTTACCTACCTCTGAATGCAATTAGAAAATAATTCATCCCTACATGTGAGATTTATGATTTGGTTTAAATAAAAAATATATACTGTATGTTATTAACATATATTAATATGTCTGTCACCATTACATATGGGTTTTAAATATATTATCATATATTTTAAAATATATGTCACGTTCTTTGATGTATAAGGCCAAATGTGAGCACATTTTCGTATGGGGAGAGAGAGAGACTGTGCCATTACGGCTCTTAATGCAGAACTCTCTCTCTCTCTCTCTTGATAGAACATGCTTCTCCTCGGTGCAAAATGGTCGACTCAAGGAGTTCAGTTTACTCGCCACTGTCATCACTACATGTAAACTCCAACGTCAGAGAGTTTGGAGAGAGAAAGCAACAACTAATGCCACGTTCAAGTAATAGTCGGAACTCGGATTCTCTGACTTGCTATATCTGGTTAAAAGCGGAACGTGTAAAACTAAAAGCAGTAAGCAAATCGGAAATGTCAGAGTTTCCTACTTACAACTACTATGGGAACATAATTGGTGCTCTGAAGACAACTGGAAACTCTGACAAAAACAAAGTCAAATCATGTCAGTGGTCTTCAGGTCTGAAAGTTGGGAGCTCTAGAAAGATTTTCCGACTTGGAATTCCGAGTTGGATTACCGTTCAACATATTTTTACCTTGGTGGAGCTCGTTATTTTTTTTTTATTAGTTCCCAGTTGTCTTCAATGCACTGAAGTCGGAAATCGGAGATTTCCCAGTTGATCTGAACGTGGCAATATATCTCCTCTCTGACTCACTTGCATAAACCGAGCCACCACATGCACCCCGCGCCTCCTACCCCCTCCTCCACATCCTCCTCTTTGTGAGAGGATCTGAGAGGAGCTGCAGTGTGTATTGGCCACTCTGCGGTGCTTCAGAATGGCGGAGGGGGGGCGGCAGGTGCAGTGGATATACGCGATGCTGAACGGGGACCGCGGGGGATGGACCGACTAATCACCCCGCCGCTCATTCTGGCAGCATCAGGACCACAGCCAGATATACCTGGGATTACAATTCTATCTTCAGGAAATATTAGATTGCAATAAACTTCACCATGACGAGATGGCGATATAAGGGGAAATATATGGAACGCCTAACCTTTTTAGGCTAATTTATGAAATTGTTGAATCTGTCTTGAAGACTCGTGTTCCGTAGTGTGCTTGTTATATTTGCTGCGAGTGAGGCGAGACACGTCGGGAGTCTGCCATTATTGAAAATGCGTAAAAACGACCCTTTAACCAAGTCAGCTGTGCGTCTTATTTTGACACATTAGTGTGTGAATATGCGTTGGGCTGTGGAGACATTAGTGCGCAAATCCCAGGATGTTTTTATCGGTGGTTTTGTTGCCGCTGCGTGACGGTGTCTGTCCGTGTGTGTTCAGAGCCCCGGATCCGTTGCATACCATCTCTCAACACTACGGCAGCCTTCGTGCCTCAGAGCTAAAACAATAACGTAATAACGGGACACTGTACCGGGCTGGGGACTGGATCGGTGGTGCCGCGGTGCACCAGACAGAACAGGCCACCTTGCACTCTACCGTCTGGAGAAAAGAAATAGAACATAAAGGAGCGGATTCCCTCACTATATAAAATACGTCATCTCATCAAACGGTTTAAACCCTCTACAAGTCGAAAAAATTGCGGTTATTCGAGCATATGGAGAGAGAGAGAGAGGATCAATGATTATTTCCTCAAGGCTTCTTCTTCTCCTCCTTCAACCCTGCAGCACAAGACAAGCAAGAAGAAGAAGAAGAAGAAGAAGTGTGGAGGCAGAGAATGCTGCAATCTACTGACTGGGTATGACACTACAAAACAATATATCAAGCATTAAGACAGTAAGGAGAAGGCTGCTGCATCGCGACAGTCTAAGAGAGCAGAGTGGAGGCTGCTGGTTAGGTAGTGTGGGGCAGCTAGATGATGATCAGTAATGATTTCCTCTGCTCTAAAGACTTCAGATGAAGCTTCCCAGTATTTATGGGGTGAGCTGAAACCCCACGAGGAGAGTTTACAGTGCAGCGGTTTCACCCCCAGAGACAGAGGGTGAGAGAGACATTGGGGGAGAGATACAGAATGAGAAAAGAATTCAGAGATCCACACATACACCCAGAGTAGACACTCCTACCTGCTATTAGAGATCCACACATACACCCAGAGTAGACACTCCTACCTGCTATTAGAGATCCACACATACACCCAGAGTAGACACTCCTACCTGCTATTAGAGCTCCACACATACACCCAGAGTAGACACTCCTACCTGCTATTAGAGATCCACACATACACCCAGAGTAGACACTCCTACCTGCTATTAGAGATCCACACATACACCCAGAGTAGACACTCCTACCTGCTATTAGAGATCCACACAT
>QNTS01014032.1:3090-14940 GCA_003317085.1 Hucho hucho
GAAAAAAAATCCAGAAAATCACATTGTAGGATTTTTAATGAATTTATTTGCAAATTATGGTGGAAAATAAGTATTTGGTCACATACAAACAAGCAAGATTTCTGGCTCTCACAGACCTGTAACTTCTTCTTTAAGAGGCTCCTCTGTCCTCCACTCGTTACCTGTATTAATGGCACCTGTTTGAACTTGTTATCAGTATAAAAGACACCTGTCCACAACCTCAAACAGTCACACTCCAAACTCCACTATGGCCAAGACCAAAGAGCTGTCAAAGGACACCAGAAACAAAATTGTAGACCTGCACCAGGTTGGGAAGACTGAATCTGCAATAGGTAAGCAGCTTGGTTTGAAGAAATCAACTGTGGGAGCAATTATTAGGAAATGGAAGACATACAAGACCACTGATAATCTTCCTCGATCTGGGGCTCCACGCAAGATCTCACCCCGTGGGGTCAAAATGATCACAAGAACGGTGAGCAAAAATCCCAGAACCACACGGGGGGACCTAGTGAATGACCTGCAGAGAGCTGGGACCAAAGTAACAAAGCCTACCATCAGTAACACACTACGCCGCCAGGGACTCAAATCCTGCAGTGCCAGACGTGTCCCCCTGCTTAAGCCAGTACATGTTCAGGCCCGTCTGAAGTTTGCTAGAGAGCATTTGGATGATCCAGATGAGGATTGGGAGAATGTCATATGGTCAGATGAAACCAAAATAGAACTTTTTGGTAAAAACTCAACTCGTCGTGTTTGGAGGACAAAGAATGCTGAGTTGCATCCAAAGAACACCATACCTACTGTGAAGCATGGGGGTGGAAACATCATGCTTTGGGGCTGTTTTTCTGCAAAGGGACCAGGACGACTGATCCGTGTAAAGGAAAGAATGAATGGGGCCATGTATCGTGAGATTTTGAGTGAAAACCTCCTTCCATCAGCAAGGGCATTGAAGATGAAACGTGGCTGGGTCTTTCAGCATGACAATGATCCCAAACACACCGCCCGGGCAACGAAGGAGTGGCTTCGTAAGAAGCATTTCAAGGTCCTGGAGTGGCCTAGCCAGTCTCCAGATCTCAACCCCATAGAAAATCTTTGGAGGGAGTTGAAAGTCCGTGTTGCCCAGCGACAGCCCCAAAACATCACTGCTCTAGAGGAGATCTGCATGGAGGAATGGGCCAAAATACCAGCAACAGTGTGTGAAAACCTTGTGAAGACTTACAGAAAACGTTTGACCTCTGTCATTGCCAACAAAGGGTATATAACAAAGTATTGAGATAAACTTTTGTTATTGACCAAATACTTATTTTCCATGTTGTAAAGTGTTGATAACTATCTCTGACTGAGTTATGTTGTAAAGTGTTGATAACTAGCTCTGACTGAGTCATGTTGTAAAGTGTTGATAACTAGCTCTGACTGAGTCATGTTGTAAAGTGTTGATAACTAGCTCTGACTGAGTCATGTTGTAAAGTGTTGATAACTGTAGCTCTGCTGGAAGAATGTTGTAAAGTGTTGATAACTGTAGCTCTGATTGAACCATGTAAAGTGTTGATAACTGTAGCTCTGATTGAACATTGTTGTAAAGTGTTGATAACTGTAGCTCTGATTGAACCATGTAAAGTGTTGATAACTGTAGCTCTGATTGAACCAAGTTGTAAAGTGTTGATAACTGTAGCTCTGATTGAACCATGTTGTAAAGTGGTGATAACTGTAGCTCTGATTGAAACATGTTGTAAAGTGTTGATAACTGTATCTCTGATTGAACCATGTTGTAAAGTGTTGTTAACTGTAGCTCTGATTGATCCATGTTTAAAGTGTTGATTACTGTCTGTTTAGGGGAAACCAGGGTACCCATGAAGACACACCAAGACCAATTAGGTCAGTTTCTACCTTACAACACAATAGCTGCAGGGTCACAATATGGTATTTTGAGCACAGTGTGTACTATATTATGTTACCTCTTAGTAGAAGTAGATAGTAGGATGGATTAGAGTCAACTAACACAATATGGTATGGTATTCTGAACACAGTGTGTACTATATTATGTTACCTCTTAGTAGAAGTAGATAGTAGGATGGATTAGAGTCAACTACCACAATATGTCACTGATATCAATTAATGCATTTAGGAGTAAATAGCCTGTATATTGATAAGGAGTAAATAGCCCAGGTATTGATAAGTAGTAAATAGACAAGGTATTGATGAGGAGTAAATAGCCCAGGTATTGATAAGTAGTAAATAGACAAGGTATTGATGAGGAGTAAATATCCCAGGTATTGATGAGGAGTAAATATCTAAGGTATTGATGAGGAGTAAATATCCCAGGTATTTATATGGAGTAAATAGCCCAGGTATTGATAAGTCGTAAATAGACCAGGTATTGATAAGGAGTAAATATCTAAGGTATTGATGAGGAGTAAATATCCCAGGTATTGATAAGTAGTAAATAGCCCAGGTATTGATAAGGAGTAAATATTCCAGGTATTTATAAGTAGTAAATAGCCCAGGTATTGATAAGGAGTAAATAGACCTGGTATTGATGAGGAGTAAATAGCCCAGGAATTGATAATTAGTAAATAGCCCAGGGATTGATAAGGAGTAAATAGCCCAGGTATTGATGAGGAGTAAATAGCCCAGGTATTGATGAGTAAATAGCCCAGGAATTGTTGAGTAAATAGCCAAGGTGTTGATAAGGAGTATATAGCCCAGGTATTGATATGGGAGAGCTGGACATAAGCAGGAGCCCCATTGGAAGTAATTTGATAGGATTCTAAGTAGCACAGTATTGACTAGTAAATCATCTGATATGATTTACATTTCTAAGTGGTTCTGTATTGGATAATTAAATACATGGCCACACTGATGAACTACTTCTGTGTTGAACAGGTGATCGTGTTGAAGAAGAGGGAACAATAGTGGCATTTGATCTAATGTGATGTATTAACTGATACATGTATTATTCTGATTCTACTGTGTTTTAATATAATGTGTGTTGTATTATTCATTCAGCAGCTGTCCTTTAACAGCAGTCATATACTGGTCATATACTGTATAGCATTATGGTTGATACATTGTAAATGCCTTAACTTTTCATGTCTATACAGATAAACTGATAGGTGTTGTGGTTCAGGCATTATAGTTACAGGTTCAGTATAATGTTATACCGTTACATGTTACAGAGTTAGAAAACATACAGGAGAGGAGAATTCAATTATTATAATTATTTTCTTCATTTCCCCATTTTGGTCTCTATAGTAGTACATCATTATTTTATTTAAACATTAAACTAATGTAGGCCTAATGTTTTATTGTGGTTGTTTTGTGCAAAACCATTATTTTTCTATTAATCATCCTGGTAAGATATTGCTTTTGTCTTTGTAGCATATAGAATTAAATAAATGATTTTACTCAATCTTGAAGCCTGTTTTTCTGAATGACATCAAAACCACTTCGTTTTTAATTTCACTTACTTCCCTTTATGTATCTTCTAAATGCAGGTTCCCCCTACAGCCCCCAGGGCCTTGAGTATCTTCTAAATGCTCCATTCCAGGTTCCCCCTACAGCCCCCAGGGCCTTGAGTATCTTCTAAATACTCCATTCCATGTTCCCCCTACAGCCCCCAGGGCCTCGAGTGTCTTCTAAATGCTCCATTCCATGTTCCCCCTACAGCCCCCAGGGCCTTGAGTATCTTCTAAATACTCCATTCCAGAGTATTCAGACCCCTTCACTTTTTCCACATTTTGTTACGCCAGAATCTAAAATGAATTAAATACCTTTTTTCCTCATCAACCTACACACAATACCCCATAATTACAAAACGGAAAAAGGTTTTTAGAAATGTTTCGAAATGTATTAAAGATAATAAACAGAAATACCTTATTTACATACAGTTGAAGTCGGAAGTTTACATACACCTTAGCCAAATACATTTAAACTCCCAATTCCTGACATTTAATCCTAGTAAAAATTCCCTGTTTTAGGTCAGTAATGATCACCACTTTATTTTAAGAACGTGAAATGTCAGAATAATAGTAGAGAAAAGGATTTATTTCAGCTTTTATTTCTTTCATCACATTCTCAGTGGGTCAGAAGTGTACATACACTCAATTAGTATTTGGTAGCATTGCCTTTAAATTGTTAATTTGGGTCAAACGTTTCGGGTAGCCTTCACAAGCTTCCCACAATATGTTGGGTGCATTTTGGCCCATTCCTCCTGACAGAGCTGGTGTAACTGAGTCAGGTTTGTAGGCCTCCTTGCTCGCACACGCTTTTTCAGTTCTGCCCACAAATTTTCTATGGGATTGAGGTCAGGGCTTTGTGATGGCCACTTCAATACCTTGACTTTGATGTCCTTAAGCCATTTTGCCACAACTTTGGAAGTATGCTTGGGGTCATTGTCCATTTGGAAGACCCATTTGCGACCAAGCTTTAACTTCCTGACTGATGTCTTGAGATGTTGCGTCAATATATCCACATCATTTTCCTTCCTCATGATGCCATCTATTTTGTGAAGTGCACCAGTCCCTCCTGCAGCAAAGCACCCCCACAACATGATGCTGCCACCCCTGTGCTTCACGGTTGGGATGGTGTTCTTTGGCTTGCAAGCCTCCCCCTCTTTCCTCCAAACATAACGATGGTCATTATGGCCAAACAGTTCTATTTTTGTTTCATCAGACCAGAGGACATTTCTCCAAAAAGTACGATCTTTGTCCTCATGTGCAGTTGCAAACCGTAGTCTGGCTTTTTTATGGCGGTTTTGGAGCAGTGGCTTCTTCCTTGCTGTCACGACTTCTACTGAAGTCGGTTCCCCTCCTCGTTCGGGCGGCATTCGGCGGTCGGCGTCACCGGTCTTCTAATCATCACGATCCACTTTTCATTTTCCATTTGTCTTGTCTTGTTTTTCACACACCTGGTTTGCATTCCCCATCATTATCTGTTGTGTATTTAACCCCCAGTTTTCCCCCATGTCTTTGTGTGTGATTGTTTATTGTTAAGCCGTTTGCGTTCCGGCTGGTGCGTTTTATTTATGCCTCGCTTGTTTGCGTTTGGCAAAGTGTTTTGTATTACGCGGTTAGTGTTTTGTTCGTTGGATTCTTTGAGTAAAGTGCTTTCAGTCCTGTTCTCTTGCGCCTGACTATTCATGCTACACACAAACTCTGACACTTGCTGAGCGGCCTTTCAGGTTCTGTCGATATAGGACTCGTTTTACTGTGGATATAGATACTTTTGTACCTTTTTCCTCCAGCATCTTCACAAGGTCCTTTGCTGTTGTTCTTGGATTGATTTGCACTTTTCGCATCAAAGTACGTTCATCTCTTGGAGACAGAACACGTCTCCTTCCTGAGCGGTATGACGGCTGCGTGGTCCCATGGTGTTTATTCTTGCGTACTATTGTTTGTACAGATGAACGTGGTACCTTCAGGCATTTGGAAATTACTCCCAAGGATGAACCAGACTTGTGGAGGTCTACAATTTTTTGGTTGATTTCTTTAGATTTTCCCATGTCAAGCAAAGAGGCACTGAGTTTGAAGGTAGGCCTTGAAATACATTCACAGGTACACCTCCAATTGGCTCAAATTATGTCAATTAGCCTATCAGAAGCTTCTAAAGCCATGACATCATTTTCTGGAATTTTCCAAGCTGTTTGAAGGCACAGTCAACTTAGTGTATGTAAACTTCTGACCCACTGGAATTGTGATACGTTGAATAATAAGTGAAATAATCTGTCTGTAAACAATTGTTGGAAAAATTACTTGTGTCATGCACAAAGTAGATGTTCTAACCGACTTGCCAAAACTATAGTTTGTTAGCAAGAAATTTGTGGAGTGGTTTAAAAACAAGTTTTAATGACTCCAACCTATGTGTATGTAAACTTACGACTTCAACTGTAAGTATTCAAACCCTTTCCTACGAGACTGGAAATTGTTCAGGTGCATCCCGTTTCCATTGATCATTCTTAAATTCAATTGATTGGACATGATTTGGAAAGGCACACATCTGTCTATACAAGGTCCCACAGTTGACAGTGCATGTCAGAGCAAAAACCATGAGGTCAAAGGAGGTACCAAAAATAGAGATACCAAAAATTGTCTGTAGCATTGAAGGTCCACAAGAACACATCGAACATATACTGGGGTATGAAGTAGAAAGGTATAACATATGAATAAACGTACGTTATATTGTACGGTTTAAGTAAACATATGCAAATAGAATAAGTAACGGTAAAAACATATATAAAGAATTGTTCAGTTGTTTACAACAACATCTGTCAGAAATACGAGTGAACGGTGAAGGAGAGAGGGACTAAGGGAGATATAGCCTAAGGGGGGACAGGAGCATAAAGTCATGGGATAGGAGAGAGAGTGAGTTTAAAATATATAGAACTGCAAAGGAAAAAATAGGAAATAATATAGATAAAACTAAGGAGCAAAGAATAAATATGAATATAGTTATCAAATAACCATGGAGTCGCTGAAAGAAGCAAATTCTACCAAGTAAATTCTACCAATTGGCTCGAATATGAAAGAGTAAACTAGATAATGTAAGGCAAAAGTATTAACAGGATAATTCTAATTAAATAAAGAATTCAGGGAGGTAGTTATGAATTGGAACAAACACATAAAACCAGAATAAGAAGCTCAATATACAAGTTAGTGTTCTATCATCGTCATTACGCTCACAGGACTGTTTTAAAAATGAATAGGGTAAAATGGGGTGCTTGGTAATGTCGTTCAGGCTATTTTGGTTGGATTTCAAAAGCACTAGATTGGATATACCAGAGTGCAGAATAACTGATGAGTTTACAAATACTCGTCAGATTGAATATTGTTGGTGTCAGTAAATGTAAGGGAAATAACATAATTTGAATTATTGCAAGCAGCACAGTTAGTCACCAATGTGTTTAACAAACAAGTAAAGAGCCTAACCAGCTTTGCGAGGTGAGTAGAACGGAGAGTGAAGATGTATTTTTCTTGTTTACATCTGGAAAATAGCCAGATAGGTCCCCAAGAACACATTCTTAAATGGAAGAAGTTTGGAACCACTAAGACTCTTCCTTTATTTAAGCTCTCTTCTCTGGTTGATGGCTTGGAAGGCAGCCACGGTTCATCCTTTATATAAAGGGGGAGATCAAGCTGATCCTAACAGTTAACTGCCTATTTCATTTTGCCCTGTTTATCAAAAGTGTTGGAAAAACTTGTCAATAATCAACTGACTGGCTTTCTTGATGTCTATAGAATTCTCTCGGGTATGCAATCTGGTTTCCGCTCAGGTTATGGATGTGTCACTGCAACCTTAAAGGTCCTCAATGATGTCACCGTTGCCCTTGATTCTAAGCAATGTTGTGCTGCTATTTTTCTTGACTTGGCCAAAGCTTTTGATACGCTAGACCATTCCATTCTTGAGGGCCGGCTAAGGAGTATTGGTGTCTCTGAGGGGTCTTTGGCCTGGTTTGCTAACTACCTCTCTCAAAGAGTGCTGTGTGTCTGCTGTCTCAGCCACTGCCTGTCACCAAGGGAGTTCCCCCAGGCTCGATCCTATGTGGTTTGGTTAGCAGAATGCCCCTCTCCCTACCGGTGTGATTACTACCTCTGAGGGTTTAGAGCTTGAGGTAGTCACCTCATACAAGTACTTGGGAGTATGGCTAGACGGTACACTGTCCTTCTCTCAGCACATGTCAAAGCTGCGGATAAAGTTAAATCTAGACTTGGTTTCCTCTATCGTAATCGCTCCTCTTTCACCCCAGCTGCAAAACTAACCCTGATTCAGATGACCATCCTACCTATTTTAGATTACGGAGACATAATTTATAGATCGGCTCTCGAGTGGCTAGATGTTCTTAACCATTCGGCCATCAGATTTGCCACCAATGATCCTCATAAAACACATCACTGCACTCTATACTCCTCTGTAAACTGGTCATCTCTGTATACCCGTCGCAAGACCCACTGTTGATGCTTATTTATAAAACCCTCTTAGGCCTCACTCCCTCCTATCTGAGATATCTACTGCAGCCTTTATCCTCCACATACAACACCCGCTCTGCCAGTCACATTCTGTTAAAGTTCCCCAAAGCACAAACATCCCTGGGTCGGTCCTCTTTTCAGTTCGCTGCAGCTAGCGACTGGAACGAGCTGCAACAAACACTCAAACTGGACAGTTTTATCTCAATCTTTTCATTCAAAGACTCAATCACGGACACTCTTACTGACAGTTGTGGCTGCGTTGCGTGATGTATGTAATCACTGCCAAAGTTGCTTCAACAAAGTACTGAGTAAAGGGTCTGAATACTGATGGAAATGTGATATTGCAGATTTTGTTTTTTGTTTTTTTGCAAACAATTCTAGGAATCTGTTTTTGCTTTGTCATTATGGGGTATTGTGTGTATACTGATGAGGGAAAAAAAAAAACAATTTAATCCATTTTAGAATAAGGCTGTAACGTAGCAATATGTGGAAAACGTCTATGGGTCTGAATACTTTCCGAATGCACTGTATGTCTAATATTGAAGTATCATGCAGCAACATGGTGATAAGTCACTCTGATAAAATGTGTGTATTTTCTGCTATACTGTTCACACCTGTCTAGCTAGTCACATGAATGTTATATGATCAAATGTTCTTGGGACAATTTCACATTGAAAGTTGTTGAAATATTTACTACAGCCTACTTATTTGTTTGCAAACTCATATGTGACATGTATTAATGCAAAAATAACATGCAAAAGAGGAAAAAAATATCTATATTGAATTTGGCCTTTACACATTTCTAAATGGCTAAAAAGACAGTCAAAATATAAATAATAAGGTTTTGATGTGTCTGTCCTATATCTAGGATATATACACATACAGTACCAATCAAAAGTTTGGACACACCTACTCATTCAAGGGTTGTTCTTTATTTTGACTATTTTCTACATTGTAGAATAATAGTGAAGACATCAAAACTATGAAATAACACATATGGAATCATGTAGTAACCAAAAAAGTGTTTATATATTTTATATTTGAGATTCTTCAAAGTAGGCACCCTTTGTCTTGTTGACAGCTTTGGATACTCTTGGCATTCTCTCAACCAGCTTCATGAGGTAGTCACCTGGAATGCATTTCAATTAACAGGTGTGCCTTGTAAAAAGTGAATTTGTGGAATTTCTTTCCTTCTTAACACGTTTGAGCCAATCAGTTGTGTTGTGACAAGGTAGGGGTGGTATACGGAAGATAGGACTATTTGGTAAAAGACCAAGTCCATATTACGGCAAGAACAGCTCAAATAAGCTAAGAGAAACAACAGTCCATCATTACTTTAAGAAATAAAGGTCAGTCAGTCCAGAAAATTTCAAGAACTTTGAAAGTTTCTTCAAGTACAGTCGCAAAAACCATCAAGCAATATTATGAAACTGGCTTTCATGAAGACAGCCACAGGAAAGGAAGACCCAGAGTTACCTCTGCTTTGGGGGAGATCTAAAGTTAATCATGTCAAAGTGTATATTATTTTGTGATGTCATTAAGGATGGTATAACTACATTCTACATGTACATATGTGAGGTTTGCATCTAAATGTTGTATAAAATATATGATTAAGTATTAAGTAGTTTTGTGAAGACAGCAATGTGATTATAGCCTTCTAAATTAGATCCTTGTTTGTCATATAAACTTTTATCCAGTCAGTAATCACACCCACGTGAGCACAGACGGTGTGATGGAACTGCCTTTCAGACCAGAGTGCTTAAAAGGACTTGAAAATTATTATACTTTAGACCAGAGAACGTGAGGCCGTGGGTCACATGTTGAAATGGTTGAATTTACAATACCAAAGAAGCGGACGGTGAAGCCGGACTTCACGAATACAGACCAGCATGACAGACAGCGTGAGATGAACGTCATGAAATGGTTGGAACCTATGAAAGACCAGAACATTCACAGTCTGCAGCATGAAAAAGTTATCCTAGAACTTCGACTAAAGACACGAGAGGGAAAGGAAGACAATCCCCTCTGATACAACTGTTGGTACGTCTGAAATATCTATTCTCCAAGACCAGAGAAGCACTACATCCACAAAGGACATTGTGAACTCTGGTGGACAAACCAGAGTCTTACATACATCGAGAGACTACCCATAGATGGATCGATTGGTTTTAACAGAGAGATGACAAAGACATCAGTGCATAAATATATCCATTGCATTCCTTATCCGAATGAGCGGTCATTCATGTGCAAAGTGTCTATATTCCCGTGAACGTAGCTTCCAAATGTACATACGATAAGTCGACTCTCTACGTCTCCCCCTCTCCTTACCTACCCCTCCCTTTCCATTGTGTAAACAAGCAGTCATATCTTGTTAGTCAACTAGGGACCTGTTTTCATTGCATTATGTTAGTAATCAACAACCTATACCATGTGTGTGTGTTTATGTATTTCTGTGTGATTATTTAGTTAGTTAGTAAATAAATAATTAAGCCAATTTGTGTATTGTTGATTCATCCGTTAGGTTAGGGTTCGTGCAGAATTATGCGACGTTCAGAATGAGACTGATGAGGTAATAATTAATAATTGACTGTTATCGATGTAAGAGATATCTATATATCTTTAGAGTTTAAGTCGGGAGATAGCAACTCGTTAAACAACTGTTCCCGTGGTGCCCCAAAATCCTAATGAGTTAATTGTTGCATGATTCATTTAATTGAGTAACAATTAAACATAGTAGGTAATTATTCGATAAATAACAGTCATCACATTAATGATAGTCACATCACGACACATCTCAACATCAACTGTTCAGAGGAGACTTCGTGAATCAGACTTTCATGGTCAAATTGCTGCAAGGAAACCACTACTAAAAAGACACCAATAAGAAGAAGACACTTGCTTGGGCCAAGAAACAGGAGCAATGCACATTAGACCGGTGGAAATCTGTCCTATGGTCTGATAAGTCAGATTTTTGGTTACAACCGCTGTGTCTTTATGAGACGCAGAGTAGGTGAACGGATTATCTCTGCCTATATGGTTCCCACCGTGAAGCATGGAGGAGGAGGTGTGATGGTGTGGGGGTGCTTTGCTGGTGACACAGTCTATTTAGAATTCAAGGCACACTTAACCAGCATGGCTACCACAGCATTCTGCAGCAATACGCCATCCCATCTGGTTTGCGCTTACTGGGACTATAATTTTTGTTTTTCAACAGGACAATGACCCAACACACCTCCAGGCTGTTTAAGGGCTATTTGACCAAGAAGGAGAGTGATGGAGTACTGCATCAGATGATGGCCTCCACAATCACCCAACCTCAACCCAATTGAGATGCTTTGGGATGAGTCGGACCTCAGAGTGAAGGAAAAGCAGCCAGCAAGTGCTCAGCATATGTGGAAACTCCTTTCAAGAGTGTTGGAAAAGCATTCCAGGTGAAGCTGGTTGAGAGAATGCCAAGAGTGTGCAAAAGCTGTCAACAAGGCAAAGGGTGGCTACTTTGAAGAATCTCAAATCTCAAATCTATTTTGATTTGTTTAACAGTTTTTTGGTTACTACATGATTCCATGTGTTATTTCATAGTTTTTATGTTTCCACTAAATTTTCTACAATGTAGAAAATATAAAAAATAAAGAAAAACCCTTGAATGAGTAGGTGTGTCCAAGCATTTCTGTTAGCTAAAAACAGAGCCCCACCTGCCCTGAATGACGGGTCGCCACTGTTGTCACATTTATTTGACATTATTTGACATTAATTTAATGTCCATATCAGAACACTAGAAGGAGCCAGATATCGCGAGATGACATGAAGTTAATGTCCATATCAGAACACTAGATGGAGCCAGATATCGCGAGATGACATGAAGTTAATGTCCATATCAGAACACTAGATGGAG
>QNTS01014033.1:8685-18699 GCA_003317085.1 Hucho hucho
TCTTACCTCAGATATACATATCGTCTTACCTCAGATATACATATCGTCTTACCTCAGATGTACATATCGTCTTACCTCAAATATACGTATCATCTTACCTCAGATATACATATTGTCTTACCTCAGATATACATATCATCTTACCTCAGATTTACATATCATCTTACCTCAGATATACATATCATCTTACCTCAGATATACATATCATCTTACCTCAGATATACATATCATCTGACGTCAAACATACATATCATCTTACCTCAGATATACATATCATCTTACCTCAGATATACATATCATCTTACCTCAAATATACATATAATCTTACCTCAGATATACATATCATCTTACCTCAAATATACATATCATCTTACCTCAGATATACATATCATCTTACCTCAGATATACATATCATCTTACCTCAGATAAACTATAGGCTAAGGTATAATGGATGTAATGGTTTATGATAAATATGTAATGTTTCAATTATTATTATGTTTTAATAATAATATAAGTACNAGGTTGTATTAGTTTATGATCGATCAGTTATAGGTTGTATTAGTTTATGATCGATCAGTTATAGGTTGTATTAGTTTATGATCGATCAGTTATAGGTTGTATTAGTTTATGATCGATCAGTTATAGGTTGTATTAGTTTATGATCGATCAGTTATAGGTTGTATTAGTTTATGATCGATCAGTTATAGGTTGTATTAGTTTATGATCGATCAGTTATAGGTTGTATTAGTTTATGATCGATCAGTTATAGGTTGTATTAGTTTATGATCGATCAGTTATAGGTTGTATTAGTTTATGATCGATCAGTTATAGGTTGATAATAATAATTCAACATGCTTCTGGTGTCATAACAACTGGATAAAAATCCTCCAAATACGTTTTCCAAAGACCTGGTCTCCATTCGGGTTTTGTGATTTGTACACTCACTCAAGTCAGAGGAAGAGAGGCTCAGACGTGATTGACAGAAGATAATCTACTGCTATGAAGGTGAATAATGACAGACTACGACTGAGTAGCTCTAATCCAATCTCTGACAATCCAATCGGCCAAACGAGATGACAATTATTGTCATGTGCATCTACGAACATCAAGGTCATTTCTGGGTCTGAAGGCCTTTCAGACTGACACGGGTCTGAGGAGAGGTGTCGCGAAGACATTTCTACTTTTCAATTCATATGACATCTTTTGCCTTACCTTTGGATGTGTCTTGGTAGTCTGACACACTCCTATCACGACTATTGGTTAGTAAGTATGGTACCAGTTTACGTTGTTATTCTTATACCTATATAGTAAAGCTGCATTACAGTAACAACATTGTAATCCTCCAGAGTCCATGTATTTAATTTTTGCCCCAACTAGATGTCAGTCACATCTGTTTCTCACGATATCACCATGGAATCCATTCAGATCTAATTTACCAGTTAACAGATCCCTTAGAAGAGAGGGTTTCGTTGTACATTTCACCTCTAAACCATCCTAACAACGTATCTCTTTGAAATTCGATTCCTCTGTGTCTGTAAGTTCAATTAGAATTCATATTTGTTTTAAGAATATTGATTCAATTAGGGCTTCCACCATGACATCACATGTTGAAGGAGGCAGTTCTCTCTTCATGAAGTGCCAGTTCATTTGCCTCCCAAATAAACCAGAGCCCTATGGAACCCTATTCCCTACATAGTGCACTACTTTAGACCAGAGCCCTATGGAACCTTATTCCCTATATAGTACCATTTGGGAGGGAGACTTTGTTTTACTTCTAGCTTAGGTTCTTTCAAATGTTCTCGGTTTCCAGGGGAAAGTTTATTTGGAGCAGTTTCTCTGGAGCAGTTTTTCTGGAGCAGTTTCTCTGGAGAAGTTTCTCTGGAGCAGTTTCTCTGGAGCAGTTTCTCTGGAGCAGTTTCTCTGGAGCAGTTTCCCTGGAGCAGTTTCTCTGGAGCAGTTTCTCTGGAGCAGTTTTTCTGGAGCAGTTTTTCTGGAGCAGTTTCTCTGGAGCAGTTTCTCTGGAGCAGTTTCTCTGGAGCGATTTCTATCAACTAACTCATGGTGATTTCAAAAGTTGGATTTGAAATGAAATGTAGCCACTATAGCAAACAATGATATGTATGTAAATATGTTGTACTGTAAATGTACAGTTATAGTTTGGTATATAATAGAGAGATGTCTATATTGCAAATAAAGTCCTTACAATACAATACAATAAATCATCCTTTCGAGGAATCAGTTGAAATGAAAGAATATGTAAATTATCAATGAGGCAATTCAATAATGTAGGGATGTTTCTTACAATATATGTTAATATAAATATACATATGTTTATTTTCATTAACTACACCGTGTCCTCTAGTAGCACCATGATTACTAACACGGTTGGTGAGACATCTTGTCCAGTGTTGTTCCAGTGACATATTGGCACAGTCCAGTGTTGTTCCAGCATGTCCATCTAACCCATACATTCCGTGTGACATCACTGGGAGATTATTTGGCAGGCGTTGGGGCGGCCCACTCCGCCGATGCCTCTGTAATGTGTAATGGAATAAGCCTAGCGTCATCGCATCGGCTGGCTGGCCACAGAGCAGAGGGCCACAACACATCTGAAAGCTGTTATCAGCTGCTATGACATCACATTCTCTTGGCTGGGGCTCCGCTGAGCTTAGTCTACTATACAACAATGTGAGAGAGGGAGAGAGAGAGAGAGAGAGAGAGAGAGAGAGAGAGAGAGAGAGAGAGGGAGGGAGGGTGGAGAGAGAGAGAGAAGAGAAAGAGAGAGAGAGACGAGTGAGAGAGACGAGTGAGTGAGTGAGTGAGTGAGAGAGAGAGAGAGAGAGAGAGAGAGAGAGAGAGAACAAGAGACAGAGAAAGAGAGACAGAGAAAGGGAGAGAGAGAGAGAGAGAGAGAGAGAGAGAGACGAGTGAGTGAGTGAGTGAGTGAGTGAGTGAGTGAGTGAGTGAGAACAAGAGACAGAGAAAGAGAGAGAGAGAGAGAGAGAGAGAGACCCATCCCCCCACAACAACACAATCACTAATCTCTCTACAATCATCTGAGATGAGTGTTCTCCATGGCTACATGTTCCCTAGTGGTACAGCTCAGAGAAACCAAGTACCTCTCCATGGCCAAAAACACCCCTTTAGTAAGTATGAGATGAGACAGTGCTTATAGCTTGGAGCTGATTGACCTGATTGGTTGTTTTGTCATTCCTCCACGAGTCATTCCTTAAATTGACTCCATACACATGGCTTAGTAAATTTTCCGTTTAAAGGAGGGTCTTGAGGTCAGAACACCATATGTGAGACACAGGATGAATTGGAGGAAACATGTTCAACAGCCCAATACCAGCCCAATACCATGTCCAAGGAGTTGAGTTAATGATGTTGTACTGTTCAAGGAGTTGAGTTAATGATGTTGGACTGTTCATGGAGTTGAGTTAATGATGTTGGACTGTTCATGGAGTTGAGTTAACTACTTAGGGAGCAGTGGGGCGCTAGTGTTGCATAGTCATCAAAAGCTCTGCTTCTTGGCAATATCACAGCATTGTTAGATTTCAAAAAGGCTTTACGGGAAAGCACAACATTTGATTGTTTGAGGATAGCACCTACAATATTTTTCCATTAGCATAAATTCATAAACCAGCACGGTTCACACAAAACCCATTTCACAGCGAAAACAAATCCCTTACCTTTTGAAGAACTTCTGCTGAGGGCTTCCCAAGTGTCCAACGAAGACATCCAATGGTTCTTTTGTTAGAAAAAGTCATTTATTATATCCATAAATCTCTGTTTGGTTGGCACGTTATGTTCAGAAAATTCAACGTCGAATCGCCCATTGAAACGTGAAGAGAACGCGTTCAAATATACCTATAAACTTTTTCTAAACAAATCAAATACCAGTTATAATGCATCCTTAGCTATCCTTTTATGAATATTTGCGATAATATTTCACTCGGATGGTCACCTAAACATTATATAAGTAAAATAAAGTGGGGCGCGCACCCAGACTCGCGCCCGAGAAAACTTGTTGACATTTCAGGTCCCCTTACCATTTCCTGTTCCTATCCGTTCCTCTTACTCCAATCATTCCCAGTCTTTGTATATAGACTGTTGACATCTAGTGGAAGCCATAGGTACTGCAATCCAGGAGCTGGATTGCCTTCAAGTCAATGGGGAGAGTGTCAAACAGGGCAAAGGTCACCAAAAACTGCATTTCCGGATGGATTTTCCTCAGGTTTTTGCCTGCTATATCAGTTCTGTTATACTCACAGACATTATGTTAACACTTTTAGAAACCTCAGAGTGTTTCTTATCCAATAGTACTAATTATGTGCATATCCTATTTTCTGAGCCTGAGTGGCAGGCATTTTACTTTGGGCACGCCAGACTCTCCAAAACCGTCACCTATGCAGGCGCTCCCTAAGAAGTTTAATGATGTTTAATGACTGTTCATGGCCAAACCCAGCCAAGACACTCTACCAGTATGTGTTTATTCTGTTGTGTACTCTTCTTAGTCACTTGCCAAGCCCTAACTCTCTTGTCATGATGTGTGTTTTGTCCTATATATTATTTTTATTTTTTTATTATTATTATTTATTATCCCAGGCCCACGTCCCCGCCGGAGGCCTTTTTGCCTTTTAGTAGGCCGTCATTGTAAATAAGAATCTGTTATTAACTGACTTGTCTAGTTAAATAAAGGTTGAATTAAAACTTAGAGCTACAGTTCTTAAGAACTATATTCTGTTGGAGGGTATTATCAGTGTATTGCCTTGCTGATAAGAGGATTCAGTCCAGATCAAGGTTTTAGCCATAATTATGTTGTAGTTGTCGTGGCCAAACAAAACGTCTATATTGTAAATCCATTTGAATTCAACCACTTTTTAACAGCACCCAATTTGATTTAAGCGAATCCTTCCATATATATTTGCCCATTGTAGAAATGCTCAGAAAGTGACTTTGGACCTGGATGTCAAACCATTCAAAAGATAAAGACGTTGAAAGTTGACCCATTCTGCATAACCCACCATACCATGAGACGTCAACGTATTCATCACTGGAAAAGATAACCGATTGAGATTGATATGATTTAAAACCTTACAAACAGGGTTATCAAACTATTTTTTATTTAAAGAATTATGGAATTTTTTAAACCTTTAACGTCAATTATCTGAAAACGTGTAAATGTACTAAAATGGAAATCAAATTGACATTTCCTCTTTCAAATGGCGCCACAAAGATGGTTAGAGTTCCACACATCAGAGAATGCTGACTTGAATGGGAATGTCTGGCAGGTAGGAGCGTTGGACTAGTAATCGAAAGGTTGCTGGATCGAATCCCCGAGCTGACAAGGTAAAAACCTGTCGTTCTGCCCCTGAGCAAGGCAGTTAACCCACTGTTTCCCGAGCACCGATGAAATTGATGTCGATTAAGGCAGTCCCCACACACACCTCTCTGATTCAGAGGGGTTGGGTTAAATGCGGAAGACACATTTCAGTTGAATGCATTCAGTTGTACAAGTGAGGAAACCTATTGAAATCATAGAAATATATACATGAACATTTAAGTTGACTTTCAACGACAGGTGGACCGAAAGGTCACCTTTGTGGTATGTAATTAGAAGTTAACATTTCAATCCAATTCAAATGTCAATGGTGTACCAGCTAAATTACAGTGGTCTGAACCAACATGTCCATTCTATGAATTCTGTTTCTATGATTGAAATGACATCCACCTTTTTTGATTCAAGAGCATGTTGTCTCAACTGTTTTTTGTTTACATCAAAACAGGTGCTGTCAAAAAAAGTGATGGAATCCTTTTTACATTTCCCCTTTAGTTGTTAGAAGGCAATTCTCTGTTGGAGGATTTTATAAAGGAATTCAGTCCTGATGTCATTACTACAGTGTGCCTGGCACCACGACAGCCACAAGTGTCTACGAACAAAGTCCAGAAATAAAGATTTGCCAACAACCCCAGGTAGTAGGTACAATGCTGACAGTTCTATTTTTTTTCCGAAGGAGGGGGTAAACCGGAATGATAATCATAGTTTTCCTCCACCTGAGGGTTTCAGTGTATTATTTTTGGCTACAATAAGTTGTAATCAAGGTGTAGAAGATGTGTTGTGAGGGATTACAGTTACTTACAAGGTCAGAATTGACTGTCTCCTCTCCTTCCCAGACCAACTAGACAAAAAAACAGATCTCATCCCAATGATTTTGTTTGTGTATGAAGGGTGAGGTCCACTTAGAGCATTGGTCTAGTCCAGAGCTCTCCAACCCTGTTCATCTATCTAGTCCAGGGCTCTCCAACCCCATTCATCTATCTAGTCTATAATCTGATACACTAGATTCCCTCAGAAATAAACACCATGATACCAAGCACAAGTTAGATCATGTGTGTTAATTTTATAGCCTACAAGTTGCCACAAATATACATCATGTACATGTGACAGAGTGGGGAAATGATGCACGTAGCCATCCCACTACATAGGCTTTACACTCACCGCATGATAAGTGTTCAATTCCTGTATTCAGCTCCATCGTGCATCATCGGTGTCTCATAACTGTGACTGTGTATTTAGCAGCAGGCTAGGCTAGCAGCAGTAGAGTGGGAAGGGCAACATGGTAAATCACGCTGCCACAAAATGAGCATGGAGATAAACGCCATTAACGATCACACTGCCACATAACGAGCAGCGTGTCAAAACCCGTCGACTAGTGTAGGTTGACCGCCTACTGTATCTAGCTGGCCAGTGTACTTTCTAAGGACAGTGTGTACTGAAATAATGGGGCCACACGAAGGATCACTTCACTATTTTCACATGCAAGTAGCACACAATGACATTTCGACATGATTGAAACGAAGAGTCTCTCTCACTTTAATTATTCCTTCTTTTTTTTTTTTTTTTTGTATTTCCTGGAGTGTTGTAGCGAATCAGATTGAGGAGTGTTTAGAACCCTTGGCTCGCCGGAGAACCCAAATGTACAGCAGAGGCATTAAATAGGCAGGAAAGAGGCATGAAATGGGAAACGCTCCTTATTGCTTGTCCAAATGTATAAAGCTCAGTTGGTTTAACCTCCAAGCAGCCAATATATAAGCTGTGGAAATAGAAGTCAAGGGAGGCTTGATAAACCACTGGAACAAGTGTACCCTGTCTGGCCAGGACTTCATAAGACTTGGTCTGAAATGGAACCCTGTTCCCTATATAGTGCACTACTTTTGACCAGGGCCCTATGGAACCCTATTCCCTATATAGTGCACTACTTTAGACCAGAGCCCTATGGAACCCTATTCCCTATATAGTGCACTACTTTTGACCAGGGCACATGAAAGATGTCATTACTTTGAGTTGATACTGTAACCAAGACCTCCGTTGAGATTTTATATAGACACCCCTTCAGTCTAGTAACTGGCTTGCTGCTGACTATAATAGCAACTATAGGTGGTTGGTATCCAACCACACCCAGGGGTGTGATACGCTTGACAAAGGAATACGGTTCGCCACAAATATTTGATAGAATGGCCTGTGGCCATGTAGATGAGGAGCTTCCTGGGTAGGACTGATCCAGGAGAGAATCCCAAATGGCACCCTTTTCCCTATGCACTCTGGTCCAAAGTAGTGCACAATGTAGGGAATAGGGTGCCTTTTGGGACACATCCAGAAAGTACACCCACACTCTCTCTCAGAACCGCATTTACAGGCTGTGAAGACTTGACTGGGGAGGAATTAATGCTTTTGTGGGTTGGTTGGTTTGTTGCTCAATAAGAAACATTTCTCAAATAGAGTTTGTAGTTTCTTGTTTCGTGTCAATCCTACATGATGTACTGTATTATACCAACAGGAGAGATTGTTTGTCTATCACAGAACAGGAGATATTGTTTGTCTATCACAGAACAGGAGATGTTGTTTGTGTATCACAGAACAGGAGAGATTGTTTGTCTATCACAGAACAGGAGAGATTGTTTGTCTATCACAGAACAGGAGAGATTGTTTGTCTATCACAGAACAGGAGAGATTGTTTGTCTATCACAGAACAGGAGATATTGTTTGTCTATCACAGAACAGGAGATATTGTTTGTCTATCACAGATCAGGTAGGATAAAAACGCTAACCACAGTATTTACTGTATCAGGTTACCTAGCGTAGTTTAACTATGTCTCCTCTAGCTCTTCTTCCAGCTTCTTGATCAGCTTAGCACAAATTATTAGCTGGAATGTAAATGGAATGGTATTTAACACATTCAATTCCAGACATTATTATGAGCCGTCCTCCCCCTGAGCAGCCTCCAGTGGAAGTGCAGAATCTCTACCACACTACTACACCAAATGCAATGTGTATTTAATAAACAATATCGTTGTTATGTAACGACTGTGTATAAAAGTACCATGTAAAATGCCATAAAAAACACACTACTCCTCCAAGACGTCATTATGGTCCCAGTCTCTCTGACAGTAATGAGCTGTTTGAAGGTGTTATCTCTGGTAATTCCTGGCTGTGTCCTCAATGGCATCCTATTCCCTTTACAGTGCTCTACTTTTGATCAGGACCCCATAGGGGGCCCATAGGGCTCTGGTCTAAAGAAGTGCACTATATGGGGGGAAATAGGGCGCCATTGGGGAATGCAGACGTTATCTGTGGTAATTCCTCTCTGGTGTAGGTGGGTATTACTGTAATGGCATGTCAATACAGAGACATGGAAATGAATGTGTGAAAACACAGCAGAAATAGCTTCCGTAAGCAGTTAAGCTTTTCTGTTTCTTCGAGGTAATTTTGAAATTGCACGGATTTGGGTCGTTAAAGTATTTATAAACAGATTAAAAATGTTTAGATGTCAACGCTGAAATCTAATTTCACGTTTAAACTTTAAAGTACTGAAATTTCTGTCTTGAAATGTTCACGGAAATAGCGCTACTGTTTGTTGACCCAGTTGTTGCAATGCTAAGCTGACACCTGGCACGGGTCTTCAGGTGGTCAATTACTGACCTGGTGAGGTACCTACTCAGTAATGTTATGTAACATTAGGCCTATACTGTAGCTATAGGAGTAAATCAGGACTAGCTATAGGAGTAAATCAGGCCTCTAGCTATAGGAGTAAATCAGGCCTCTAGTTATAGGAGTAAATCAGGCCAGTAGCTATAAGAGTAAATCAGGCCTCTAGTTATAGGAGTAAATCAGGCCAGTAGCTATAAGAGTAAATCAGGCCAGTAGCTATAGGAGTAAATCAGGACTTTAGCTATAGGAGTAAATCAGGTCTATAGGAGTAAATCAGGACTTTAGCTATAGGAGTAAATCAGGTCTATAGGAGTAAATCAGGACTTTAGCTATAGGAGTAAATCAGGCCTATAGGAGTAAATCAGGTCTATAGGAGTAAACCAGGCCAGTAGCTATAGGAGTAAATCAGGCCTATAGGAGTAAATCAGGTCTATAGGAGTAAATCAGGCCTCTAACTATAGGAGTAAATCAGGCCTGTTGCCATAGGAGTAAATCAGGTCTATAGCTATAGGATTAAATCAGATCTATAGCTGTAGGAGTAAATCAGGCCTGTAGCCATAGGAGTAAATCAGATCTATAGCTATAGGAGTAAATCAGGCCTGTTGCCATAGGAGTAAATCAGGTCTATAGCTATAGGAGTAAATCAGATCTATAGCTATAGGAGTAAATCAGATCTATAGCTGTAGGAGTAAATCAGATCTATAGCTGTAGGAGTAAATCAGATCTATAGCTATAGGAGTAAATCAGATCTATAGCTGTAGGAGTAAATCAGATCTATAGCTGTAGGAGTAAATCAGATCTATAGCTGTAGGAGTAAATCAGATCTATAGCTATAGGAGTAAATCAGATCTATAGCTGTAGGAGTAAATCAGATCTATAGCTGTAGGAGTAAATCAGATCTATAGCTGTAGGAGTAAACCAGATCTATAGCTGTAGGAGTAAACCAGATCTATAGCTGTAGGAGTAAATTAGATCTATAGCTATAGGAGTAAATCAGATCTATAGCTGTAGGAGTAAATCAG